>BDUI01006793.1:21241-32907 GCA_002335545.1 Apodemus speciosus
GGGCCCTGGGTGCAGTCAGAACCCTACAGGCTGAGACCCACATGATGTTAGCCTTGGGCTATGTCTACGTATCTGCGTATCTGGGCTATGTCTGTCTGTCAGCTCTATCTGGTGTCCAAGAGCCAAGATGGCAGAGAGCCCCTCCAAGTGCCGGTCAGTCTGCAGGGCAAACTCCCCCCAACATGGCTGGCACTCAGAYGGCCTGAAAAGCTGCTCAGGCCCTGGGTTCAGGCAAAAGTCTGACAGGCTGAGACCCAAGCAGTATTAGACTGGGGCTATGTCTGCATACCTGGCGCTGTCTGTTAGATCTGTCCGGTGTCCAGGAGCCAAAATGGTGGAGAGYCCCTCCAAGTGCTGGTCAGACTGCTGCAAAGGACTGCAAATAATCCTTTACTTAATCTCCTGATGTTTTAGGATGAGGTGTTAAATGCCTGAGACTGCAGTCTCTGGCTTCAGAGGAACACAGAAGTCAGGTCAGCTATGTTAGCATAGTAACTTAGACTTAGATAAGTAAACTTTTTATTATACAGCAACTCTAAATTTTCTGTAAGACAAAGTCTTACCCCTGCCGATGCTAATCACCCTTCTGCTGCCTCCAGAAAAATCAAGAAGAAAGAAACATCTCTGCTGGGGCTGGCTCCCAGCATTGATGAGGTCATTGTGACTCATGGGTTGGTTACATGGTCATGAACATCCATGTACTATACTTGTAATATTGGAGAGAGTGTGGAGAGATGTGTGTGTAGCCTTCTTAGAAATGGGAACACATGTGAAGATGTCTCTGTCTCACATATATCTGCATCAAAGGTGTCCTCAACAGGAAAGGATGTGAAGAACTGAGGAGATGGGATGCATTCTGTGCAGACACCTGTCAGCCTTTCCCTGGCCATCCGGCTTGCCATGGTTGTCACCACTTCCATGTCCAGACACTATAAGATAAATAATTTTAATATTAAGTGTAAATAATAGAATCAACCTAGCAGCTGTATTTCTTTGTCTTTGCTATTCCCCTATAACACACAGAGAACACAATATTTATTTCAAGCTGCACCTTAATAGTTGAAAAGTTAAAGGATCTACCTTAACCTCAGCTTCCTAGCCATGATTTCTGATACCTACGTATTTTTATAGATCTGGCTCTTGGCTTTAGATGTTTATTTTGATGCTGTATTCTCAGACTCTCTCCTCATCTTGACATGAAATTCTTTTCTGTCCCTCTCTTTCCCTGGCTGACATAACCTTCCTCCTTATTCTGTCTTCTGCTCAGACATTGCATGATCAGCAATAATTGACAAGGCAGAGAATAAGTTATAAGATTTGTTTATACAGAGTTGAGACAGGAGATCCTCTGGATTTAAATAAGGTAGGAGGGCAGAGAAATCAGCATTTGAATAATACAATGTTAAACTTTTACCATAATGTACAAAAACATTATGCATATCAAACACAAATCCAGAAAACCTTTTGAAGTACTCATCTTCTGAAATGAGCCAATTCTCACATGGTCCATTAATGAGGCATTGTCATCTGAGGGCTAATTAAGGAGTCCCTGCTTGTAAGAGTTGCGGATCTTGTGGCTTCACCTTTCTCAAAGCCCTCCATTTTCTCCTTCAGGCCTGTGGGTCCCCCTGGTGCAGAAGGAAACCTCTCAAGTTTGACTTTTCCTTCATGCTGACCTCAGGATATCATGCCCCCTGTGGGTTGGGTCCAGTTCTGAGCTGCAGGAGAGATTTTTGGTTAGAGCCCAGGTCCAGCCAGTAGTTTGAACTCACACAATTAAGCATGAGATAGGCATGGCAGAGTCCGTCTCACCCAAGATGCTAGTGGCCAGGCCCTGGCRTTGGTGCTACCATTCACTAGCTGGGTGACCTTTGTCAAATTGCTCATGTCTTCTGGGTCCGTGTTCATTGTCTGGGCATGGGCAGGTAGGGCCATATTGACACTCTTTTATTGGTGCTGTCATTAAAAAAGAAACCAGGGTATGTAGTCCCTGGGAGCAGTCCCATGGCTGTGTCATGCCTGCCTCTCTTTTTGAGACCTTACTCTGTAGAGGAATTTTAGTTTTAAAATCCAAAGATCATCAAGTTATGTGTGACCCAGCTGGAGTGACACATGTTTAATGCCTCTGCCTGGAATAAAGACAAGCCCTTACAGCACATCTTTAACCTGTAACACTAAAGGTAAAGTTAGTTTGTAGAAGCTGATTCCATGCTCGAAAGTTATGTCTATTTGAGTGGTGGACAAATCATGAATCAGAGAAAGATTGGACAGATTGTGTCAGAGTTAAGATATGCCCAACTCAGCACAGGAAAGAGAGGTGACTTAATAGACTAGTGCATAGAGAGACAGAGACACAGAGAGAGACACAGACAGAGACACAGACAGAGAGACAGAGAGACAGAGACAGAAATAAAGAGGAGGCAGTTTTCATGGGACAATTTTATAGAGACAGGTTGCAGATGAAGACAGAATGATCCTGAGAATGAGAAGAATCCACAAGATTACAACAGATTTACGGACTTATTTTAAGNATTTTGTATAAAGGAAAAAAGGTGTATTTGGGAACTGTAGACAGAACATGGACCATATCAACCAGTTTTTAGTTCCTTTGATACATTTTAACGTGTAAAAACTGAACATATATTACTTTTATAGTATACAAAGATTGAAGCAAGACAAACTATGAGTCGGCAGACAAYTGTAGCACAGAAAAGTCCTAACAACACTATTTTGAGCRTATAAAGAGAAAATCAYRAAGTGAATGTTCCTCCCTTCCCTAAAATAGTCACTTTATTTCTCTGTTTTTTTCTAGACAGTAGTGCTTTTTACATTTTGTGAGGAAYGGTATACGTAGAAAGACAGCTGCTCTCTTTTAGTGCTTTGTGAGATTTTAAAAAACACAGTCCATGGGAAGATGAGGTAGTACAACCAAGGGAAATAAACACCAGACAAGCTTCTAGGCATTTTTACATTCTGCAAACTCGAAAAGCCAGTTACACGAAGGTTTGCTAACCAAGGTGGCTGACTTGTGAGCAAAGCTTCCTCTTCATCGTTTTCAGGATTAACAGAGGATTCTAGTTGAGTTCTGCTTTGTCAACTGTGCTGCTTGCAAGGGCTGGAACCATTTGAACATTAGAAGATTCCACCGAAGCCATGTATTCCCAGCGAAGTAATGACATTTTTATTGCCCTGGACATAGGTAATCTTACTTGAAAATGTAGCTTTTAACAAAAGACCATAACACAGTCATGTATATCCATGTATATCCATGCATATCCATGTATATCCATGTATATCCATGCAATCCAGCTGCTTTACAGTCTCCAGAATATGGAGGGTGAAGGATAAGCACAAATGAAGACAGATGCATGCATGCATCATACATACTACATACATGTGTAATGTATGCATATATACACATAACAGTGTGTACATGCATAACCACTAAAATCCCAGTAGAGCTAGGAGAATGCTAGAAAATGGTGTGTCTCTTTGTTGAAAGCGTAGCTACAAACAGATCTCACAGCTTCTCTACTACAGACTGTACACCAGCCTTTCTGCAGATGTCTTTACTTGAAGCTGAGAATATAAGCAGGCTGATTATTTCCTTCTTTTCTCATCTCTTGATCCCTCTCTGTTACCCCACTTCTCACATCGAAACCACTACTTATTCTGTGTACAACACGTCAAATCATTTTTTTTACCCACTAACTTAGTTCTTAGCGGGGCAGCCTGAGTCAGACTGTCTGGGGGAAAGGAACACCTAGAATAACAACAGCAAAAAGGAACTCTAAAAATTAAGTTTTGGTAAGTGAGAGTTTTTCTCCACCAAAGGCAAAGAGAAAAAGAAAGATACTGGTCTCAGCTGACACGTAGGGGCGAAGAACTTAACTCAGTGATAGAATGAAGGCTTAGCATGTGTGAGGCTTCAGCAATAAACACTTTCCATGGAAAAGGAGAAGGGAGGGAAAGGAGAGGAGAAGGGAGACAAACTTTTATCTCAACATCGTTCTATTTTATGTTAGTTTTCTCCAGTTCTCTGTTGGTAGAGATACTTATGTTGAGGTTTTCTGTTTTGTATACACAGTCTGCCTCTACATGTAAAACATGGTAAAAGACACAGGATAGTTGCTTCTTTGGGTATCAACAGATCAGATGTTTATCCATGTAATCACATGCAAGCCCTGTACCATCCCACAAGCCACAAAGAGGAAGCCAAGTGTCCTGAGATGAGACATAGTCTGTTCCCTCCAGCCACCTTTCTTAACCTCAAGTCCTAATGTTAAAAAAGTAAGCAAAAGATTCAAATCCTTTAACACACTARTTCAACCAAGTGACAACTCCATTCGGGGCTAAACAGGGATGACAAGTATTTGCATATGTATAAAATTACATTCTTACTTGAAGATATGCCTCTTTGAAATTCCTCCATTTGTGACATATCTATGTCTCTAGTATAAGACAAAAATAAATGAAAGTTTACTTTACATTTTTAATGTTCAGACTTTTGCTTGCAGTAACAAATCCTCAACAAATATTTCCATCCATATTAAAGTTGTTCTAGCACGGAACATTTTTAAGCATTTAAGCATTTAGTACTCAAATCCAAACAACTCTATTCTCCAATAATCTTCCAGATGAAGTCATAGATAAATCTGAATACCTTTCCAGCACTGTAATACTTATTGTTTCAAAACAGACCTACTTATGGTAATAATATAAAGTGAAATGGAGTATGATAAATACATCAGTACATGGCACAGAATGCTTAGCTCTGTGTATGGCAGTGTAGGGATAGGGGATCCCCTCTATAAATAAYTCTAGAGACCAATCTGTCATGAGGCCTCCTCAAATCCATTGCAGCTTACAGAGGAACAGTATAATCTAAACTTAAGTCCACATGAAGCCAACTTGTCTAACGCTTCCCAAGTCTAGATAGCATTTTACTTTCCTTGCTATCCAGCTTCCTCCTGCTCCAATCCCTAGCAGAAGAAAGCAGCCACTGATGAGGAGAAAATAAAACTTCTAATGCATTAAATGTTCTCCTGAAAAATAAGTGTGCTTTCTTTTTAATACATGATCTTTCCCACCAGTGTTGTAGAGATTGGAACTAGGGCTATACATAATACACTTGATCTGGTGTGTGTGTGTGTGTCTGTGTGTGTGTGTGTATGCATGCATGTGTTGTATTTATGTGTCTCTGTGTGTCGTATGTGCTAGGCAACATCTAGAACACAGACAGACACTTTTACTTCTCCTTCAGGTGAATGCCATTCCTTCTAGCTATAAACCACACCATGGCACCCTCCTGTATTACAATTTCCATCATCCAAATTGAAAAAAAAAATTGTAGCGAGGATTAGAAGGAACCATTCTCATGAAAGAAAGAAGACAGGAAGAACTTTGAAAAAGAAGAATTGAAACCRGAAGGAGCACCACACCAGTTACCATTCCGTTAGGGAGACAGGAATTCCCAGTGTTGACTCAAAACCACATGCTGAGCAACTCACCTCCACCAGGTGAGCAGAGGACAAGGTTCATTCCAACACCAGAAGTGGGTGTGGCTCCGCAAGGACCAAGGTGACGGGGTTAGAGACTGACCTGCCATCTGCCCCAACTCACCCTTTACATCTTCTAATTGCTCCTTGATACAAAATATCCTCATATTTCAAAACAGGAAGAAAGATGCCTAAACCTCACATTTTGCACTTGTGGGGGAAATAATACAATTTTAGAATTCTTAGAACCGACCCGCACTCACCTCAGGTGGATTGGTTTCTCTGCTAATGACGGAGCTTTAATGTCAAGTGACAGTTGATGACATCAGTACAGAGGAGAGAAGGAGAAGTTAATGTGGCCAACACAAAACATGATTTTGTGTTCCTCTGATTTGTGTAAAACCCGGGGGAGGGGTAAGCTGCTTAATAAATTCACTAAACAAATGTGAATTACAAGCTGATACCTATACCAACTGTGAGCCAGTCCGCAGTAAAGTTTACTTTCACCTGATGAAGAACAAGATAAACAAGACTGTAAGTAAAGGTTTCAACCACAAAGTGGATTTTGTTATCCTATCACATTCAAATAGCTCTGCACGAAGGCCATAAGCTAGGAAAATACAGGGCCGTGTGTGTGTGTGTGTGTGTGTGTGTGTGTGTGTGTGTGTNACAGTTGAATTAGCCAGCCAGAGTTCAGAAAGTGCTTGAAAAGTGAGTGTATTTAGCAGCAAGCCCCTGACATTACAATTTCATCTCAAGAAATAACATTTGCATTTACATTTTTATCACTCAGAAAGGTGTGACATCTCCCATCTACCCATTTTTTTCTTCTTTTGTCTCTTTCCTTTACAGGATCTCAAATACACTTTCTTTGAGAGCTGGGCCTTTTTCACTTTATCAAATACCATTCCTATCATGTGACTGGTTTTCTGCCATATTGTAGACATCCTTGTCTACTCTCACTCTCTCCTCTGCTCTTCTTTAGGAATGTATAATAAAATCTTTATGAATAAAACCAACAGAGCCAGATAGCTGTATCATCCTACACATGACACTCAGTCAGTTCTTTCTGCTTCTTTCTGAAACTCTATCTTTGTATTGATCCTGTATGAGAAGAGTCTGCCTTGACTCAATTGTCTGTGCAGAGCTTATGGGTGTCATCAACACCAGTGAGAAGAGTTGGGGGTCAGAGCTGTGGGACAATGCTTAGCAACAGCACTGCATGGGCCRGGGCTATGCCATGATGCTTCTGATTTGTGCTGATTGCCATTACTGAGGTGTAAATACATGGATCATAGCCAGTGTCATGGTTGCCAACATGCCACTGAACAGCAGTTGAGAGCACATACTATTACACAGTATTTAAACTAAAAGTGCACCACAGCAGACAATGGCTAGAACACAGACCACAGGAAAATGTAGTTGATCATCAGGGTGTGAAAAGTTTTGGAGGGTTTTTTTTAGCTTTTTTTTTAATATTATAAATCACACTATAGCCTCAAGCATTCTATTTACTCAGGTGTTATAGAGCTGAACACCATTCTCAGATAGCTCATCTTAATTCCAATACAACTTACTTAACTGTCATTTATATAATTAATTTTTAATATTTGCTGTGTTTATGGAACACCTCACAGAAAATTCCTTTTTGATTTTTGTTTTCTTTCCAAACATGGTTTCTCTGAGTATCGTTGGCTGGATGGGAACTAACGTTGTAGACCAGGCTGACTTTGAACTTATAGAAACCCAACTACCTCAGCCTCCTAAGTCTTCAGATTAAATTTGTGCACCACCACTGTCCTGTGCTCACAGAAATTCTAAAATCTTATCAATGTTAGCAGGAAGAATTTTATAGTCCTGTGTTCTTCTGGATTCTTAGGAATCTGAGACTCAGACAGAAGACAGGGATGGAGACTTGAGGTCATGGACCACAGGCCCAGACTTGCAGCAGGTGCAGCACATCATCACATTTTAGTCTAGCAAGCCTGGAAGCGAAGAGGTTACTACTGGAATCCTACAGAAGAGGAAATCAGGGCAGAATAACAGAAAGTTAAAGAGAACATGCTCCAGAGTTGGATCAGAGTTTAATCATTTTTTGATCCCCAATTATTATTTGCATCCAAGAGACATGAGTCCTTTGGAGAGTTTCTTCTGTCCACTGTCATGGTAGTGTCATGTTGACTTTCATCTTGCTGTTTCATGGCTGACTCTTTTTCTTCTTTGTCTTTGTTTATGTTGCCTCCAACTCCACATGCATGCTTAAGCACTGAAGTAATCACAGGAGGCTACCAGATCCTCTGTAATACAARATGTAGATGTTTTTGAGCTTCCATTTGCATCCTAGAAACCACACAGGGACCTCTGCCTGAATAAGAAATGGTCTTTTACTGAAAGCTACCCTCCTGCCACCATTGTTTTGATGACTTCATAAACACCAGAGTGACTGGGTAATGTGCAGGGAGGAAGGACTTTGGTTTTCCCCAATGTAGTTGAGCAAGTTAAAGGGGTGTGATTAAAATATGGTCTCATCATTGCTTGTATGGACTCTGAATTTGGACAGCAAAAGGAAGCRCAATGAGAACTTGTGTTATTAACCTGTGTATCAGGTGACCATGTTCCACCTCATGTTCTCATAGCTGTGCTTATTCCCTAGTTAGTCTAGAAAAGTGAACATCCCACACCCATGAGTTGCTTCCTCTTGCTCTACCCCAATGGTCTTACCCCTAGTTCCCTGGTTTACAGTATCCTGGGAATCATCTTAGCATCTCTATTGGGAGCAGAAATGAGCCTTTCTCTCCTCTCCTGGGGAAGTTAGGGAGAAGGTCAGGTCATAAAACCTCAGATGCTGGTCCCACAGAAAAGAGGTGGAGATGTCTGAGCTTGCCTTTGTTAAGCAGGATTTATAGATACCATCTTCAGGAGCCAGGGTTCCCTGGTACTTGCAGAGAAATTGAGAAACATAGCCCCTCAAACTCCATAGCACCTTGAAATTTTACTAGAGACTAGGCTGCATAGCATGCTGTCCCTCTCAACTCTGTTCCTTTAGGGGGAATTCCCCGTTAGCTTTGTTCTTGTAAGACCAGGAAATAGCTACCGAGTGAGACATCCCTGGATTGACAAGTGGTAAGGTGGTCAATGGTGTTTGGCTTGTGGGTGGGGTCAGACACACAGTGGACTTCAGGTGAGTGGTGGTCAAGCCATCCACCTCCTGGTCCTCTGTGTGCACATCTCAAACTCCCAGAGCTCTTTCACTTTTGCCTCCTCTTCCTTCTTCACTTTCTCAACCTTGTTTCCTCCTTCCTCCCTTTATTATCTTAATGGATAATTATGGAGAGTTTGTCTGTTTCAAATCATACTGATAAAAAAGAATATGGAGGCCTGATCTCATATTCTCAAGCCAATGAGAAAGCCCTATGCATGAAATAGCAGTGCTGGTCAGTGTCTCTGAAGGTGTCTTCCTAAACCACACAGACACAGCTTGATGCTCTTTGTGGACATGCCTGTGGCGATGATGAATTTCTTCTTTGGGCTGAGATAGCATAACCTGACTCAAACTCGTGAGAAATACACCACTGAATTTCTTTAGACTACTGATCCTAAGCCTTCCAGAGGTTGGCTTTATAGCTGACTCATTTGGAAGTCACTCTTTATGTTTTCATTTGCAGAACTGGTCTCATAGATTGAGCCCAAATGGCCTGGTGGAACACTGTAAGCTAAATCAGAGGCCACTCAGCTGGGAAAGCTAAGGTATTGTGGATGACCAAATGATCCTCCCATGCTGTGGAAACCCCACCTCAGACACTCTCTCCTTGGATTCTTCTATTTTCAGTGCACTCCAGGGCTTCCCTCACTCAGACCAGAGGGAAATCTCTCCAGGAGAGCTGGTCTGTTCCTAGCCATCAGCTCTGTCCTAGGAGCTCTGGTCTGTACAGAATCTCAGTGAGCTCAACTAGAGGACACTGAAGGCTGCATTCTTCACCTCCCACTTGAGAGCCTRTGTGCCAGAGCAGAGAAGGCAGTGACTGAGAGCCAGGAGCTGAGGCAGAATCACCTAAACTCCATCTTACTTCTCTAATGCTAAGGTTGTCATCTGGAACATACTGCCATTTCTAAGCCTTAGGTTTCCATCTGTAAGACATGGGTAATAACACTTCTTTCAGTGAGTTGTGATGTTAGCCTAAATTTAGGGGAACAATGGCTGGAATATAGAAAGTAATCAAAATTAATATTGGTTATTTTTATTATTTCAAATGCTAGGAAATCATCCATTCAGTTATACCCTACTATAAATAATTCTTTATTAGTGGTCTGGGAATTCAGTTAATAGGAGAAGAAGAAAGACTCCTCTAGGATTCCTCAGACTGTAACCAGCCAATGAACAGGAAATACAGGGTGTGTCCTACTTGGGTTAGGGTGGGAGGTGGTAGCACAGAAGGGAAGGCTTCCTGCTGAGCCGTGGCCACAGTGTGGGCAACAGTGCAAGTGCTGGTTCCCCTTCCATGGGGAGAAGCTAGGCAAGGGCTCTAAGGTGGGAGAGAGGCTGAGGTGTACAGGACACAGTGTGCTTGTGTGGAGGTTTGTGCCTGGGCACAGGGGAGGTGGGGGACACAGCTGCATCCTGAGGCTTAGTCTTCACAGARCAGSCAGGTTAGGARTGAGCAGTGTGTGTGCCTCAAAGGATGGGGCTTCAGAGCTGGTAAAAGGCTTTCATCTGGGGCTGGATAAGACCAGTTGAAAATCCTTGAATAACCCAGCAGCAGTCTCATGAGGAATGTGTTGACACAGATGATTGCCCAGCCCTCAAAAAGGAAAGTAGACACAAAATCCTACTCCTAAATAAGAACTCATTTGCAACTGATATCTACTAGGAAAGGGGAGGTCAGTTTTCTCCAGTAGAACCTCACTATGTATATCAGTCACACACCAAGGTAAGCCACATGCTCAGGAGCAGTTGCGCAATAGGAAAGTGATCTAATGATTTGGTTTGGTTTCCTGGTTTGTTTCTTGTATGTATTTTTCTTGTTGATGTTTTTGTTTGTTTTTTACATTTTTGTTGTTTCCTTTTCCTTTCATATCTTTTGCATTGAAAGAGAGTTTGAGAGGARAAAGAACATGAAGTTGTGTGGGGAGGATCAGGAATAGGTAGGGGAGGGGAAGAATATTTTCAAAATGCATTGTATGAAAATGTTTTAATATAGTTTTTATACATGTTTATTTTATTATGAGTACACCGTCACTGTCCTTAGACATACCAAAAGAGGTCATCAGATCACATTACAGATGGTTGTGAGCCTCCATGTGGTTGCTAGGAATTGAATTTAGGACCTCTGGAAGAGCAGTCAGTGGTCTTAACCTCTGAGCCATCTCTCAAGCCCCTGAAAAATTATTTGAATTAAAAAAGACTGGATTGAAGAAGGATAATTTAGAGGTAAGGGTCACAGAGAACCTGATACAAAAATGCCAGAGAAGAGGACGGTCCCCTGACCTGGGTGAAGGAAAGGATGGCTGTGAGGGTGATGAGCAGGGACTGGTCAGGAAAGGGGATGGGGACAGGGAAAGTGAAGACTGGGGATGACTTCAAGTCTCTTTCATGTTTCTACTCCCATCAAAAGCAACTCCAGAGTGGAAACCAGGAAAGGGGATAATTTGAAATGTAAATTAAAAAAATCTAATAAAAAATTATGCACATAACAAAAATAAAGTATAATTAGTGTAAAAGTAAAACAAAATAAAAAGCAACTCCTGCCTTAACAATTGCCTTGTTCTTCAGTGTATGAGTGGAGCCCAGGCTCAGACTGTTTAGATAGTGTGAAGAAATTTCTTTAACATTCTTCCCTTGAGCATATGCTTATACGTGTCTCTGTGTTTACATATTGCTTCAGAATTATACTTAATGTTTGTATTGCAGGGCAAAATACTGAATTGTTTAACTTTAGGGAGCACAGCCAAGCACACACTGAAGGGTCCATTTGAATTTTCTCCCCCATTGGATCTCATCACTCTTGTTAATACTACACAGGCGTTACTGCATCCATGCTGGTAGGTGTAGGGATGTGAGACTGAGAAGCAGAGGTGGGCGAAGCTCTGGGGTATTCTTCTGCAATGTCCAGATGAGTAATGGTGCTGAGAACCTCTTACCCTCATCAGTGCCTAATAGATAGCTGCCTC
>BDUI01006793.1:33712-43993 GCA_002335545.1 Apodemus speciosus
TCCCCAATGCACACATGCACTTCTATCCTTATTCATTTGACTCTATGTGCATGGGCCTGGGTTTCCAGTGTTCTGCCCTTTTCATCTATTTGTTTACCAGTTATTTACAAGCCAGTAGTGTCCATGCCTCTGTCTGTCTGTCTTTCTTTCTTTCTTTCTTTCTTTCTTTCTTTCTTTCTCTTACTGTGTGTGTGTGTGTGTGTGTGTGTGTGTGTGTGTGTGTGTGTGTGTGGTCAGAGACTGATATGGAAACCTTCCTCAGTTGCTTTCCATCTTATTCATTGAGACARGATCTCTCAGTTGACTCTAGTGCTCTTCATTTCAGTAAGTGAAGCTTATTCCTCTTGCTATGGAAATTTCCTGTCTCTGCCTTCCCAGAAATGAATTGAGAGTCTGTGGCGACCTATGACCTGTCCAGTGCTATGTGGTATTTCCAGGAGTTATGTAATATGCTTTAGATATTCATGATAATCTTTAGCCACAACTGTCATCAGGCTCATTAGATAGCTCAAGAGCTTGAGGCCTTGTGAGGTTCAGTAACTTGAGAAGAGTGTACAGGACCTGACCTGTGAGCTCAGGACCCATGTCCCAGCCATTTATTACTTAAAATAAAGAGTTATATTTTTATTTTATGTATATGTGTCTTTGCCTATATGCATGCGTGTTTACCATGTGTGTATGTGGCCAGTGGAGGTGAAGAGGAGTAAAATCCCATGGAACTTGGCTTAGACACAGTTTTGAGTTGTCTTCTTCCCCTGGAACACCATCATGGCTTCAACTTTGAGCCACCTCCTCAGTGTGTATCTCCCCTTTCTGCCATTATCCCTGGCATGTGTCAGGTGACAAATAAAATAATGTGTCTTACAGCCTCCAACATAAGGATGATTCCAGTGCAGAACCAAAGTTGGGTTTCTGAGTTCATCCTGCTTGGCTTCTCCAGGGACCCCACCACCAACAGCATCCTCTTCATYRTCTTCCTTCTCATCTACCTGAGCTCAGTCCTGGGCAAYGGGCTCATCATCATGCTGGTCTGCCTGGACACACAGCTGCACACTCCCATGTACTTCTTCCTCTGTACCCTCTCCCTGTTGGATATGAGCTATGTCACCACCACCATGCCCCAGATGTTGGTGCATCTTCTTGCTCACTCTCAGACCATCTCCTTCGCTGGYTGCTGGCTGCAGATGTATGTGTTTGGTGCCCTGGGTATGACTGAGTGCACATTCTTTGTTGTCATGGCTTATGACCGTTATGTGGCCATTTGTTATCCACTGCATTACACTGTCATCCTCAACTGGGGCCTGTGCATACAGTTGGTATCAGGGACTTGGATCTGTGGTTTATTTTCTTCTTTCTTGCATACTTTCTTCACCATGAGTCTGCCATATTGTGGGCCCAACAGGGTCAACCACTACTTCTGTGAAGGTCCTTCAGTGCGTAGCTTGGCTTGCATGGATACTCACCTCATTGAGATGGTGGACTTCGTATTGAGTGTTTTTGTGGTTGTTGTTCCAATCTTCCTCATTGTGACCTCTTACATTCGTATTGTCATGGCAATTCTCAAGATCAAGTCCACCCAGGGTCGCTGCAAGGCTTTCTCTACCTGTGCCTCCCACCTGACTGTGGTCACATTCTTCTATGCTCCAGCATCTTACATCTACATGAGGCCCAACTCCAGCTACTCCCCTGAGAGAGACAAGCAAATCTCACTCTTTTACAATGCCTTCACAGCCTTGCTCAACCCTGTGGTCTACAGTCTGAGGAACAAGGACATTAAGAGGGCATTTCTCAAGGTAATGGAACACAGTAGATTGAACTGGTGAACCAGGACCCTGGGAAGCTGGAGTTAGAGTATTCACTATTTAAGAACAGTACGTCTTTATTTTGTGAAAATATTCKTTGCATTTGAACCAATGTAGTACTTTGTAATTGGGACAAAATACCATGATATCAATGTTCTCTGATTGAAGGTGGCACTAAGGTATAATTCCAAACACCTCAGTAATGTTTCTGGATTGTAATGGCAATGGTTCACTTGTTACTCATGTTTGTAGCTCTTGGGCATGACCTTCTCTGCTCTCATATCCATCCTGAAGGGGAAACCTTATATCCAACATGTTATCTGTCTTAGGGTTTTACWTTGGTTAACAGACACCACAATCAAGGYAATTCTTGTAAGAACAGCATTTAATTGGGGCTGGCCCTCAAGTTCAGAGGTCAGTTTGTTATCATCAAGGGAGAGGGAGCATAGCAGTTTTCTGGCAGGCATGGTGCAGGAGGGTCTGAGAGTACCTCATCTTCATCTGAAGGCTGCTAAGAAAAGACTGGCTTTCAGGCAGTTAGCATGAAGCTCCTAAAGCCCACACCCATAGTGATACACCTACTCCAACAAGGCCACACCTCCAAATAGTGCCACTCTTTGAGGGAAGCATATTCAAAGAACCACTTTATCATAGAACAGAAGGTAAGAAGGAGTGGAAATACTCATAACGGCCCAGCTTTTCACAGTGGTCTGCTTCTATTTCCAAACATTCTTTTGGCTAAAGCAAGTAGTGTGGTCCAGCCTGACAGCAGGGGGTGAGAAGTCCTTTGTCTGTTGAGAAGTGGTACATGTGGCCACAGTCTGATACATTGGTGGTTCCTCTATCTACAAGGCAGCAAGCAATATTCATCATGTTACCTGGTGTTGTTCACAGAAAACAACAGCATATCTACAAACCAACACAAAACACAGCAGCTGTGGATAGTGTGATACTAGAGACAGCAGAAGGCTGAGGCAGTATATGCTTTACCACAGCTTATGCTGTCATAACAAGAATAAGCTGATAGTTTGTGGCACAAAATCAATGYGGCTCAGAGATCAAACTTCACATATAAGTTCAGTGTGGTCTATGGGTAACCATGGTGGTCTCTCCTGTGAAATGATGAACTTCTGAAAGAGAAAGAGCTGGGTTCTCATCAGAACCTCCCAACATCTGCTCTAAGTTGCATGCAGCATCCAAGGGAGCATCTCAGCTTTGTYTGCCCACTGCTGATTCCTGTTCAACCCTATGATGGTGGTGGGTATGACCTGTCTATCATCTGCACAGTAGCTCTTCCCTCACCAGTCAGCAAAATCCACTGTGGTTCAGTGCCTGAACCACTCTTTCCCTTATTTGGTTTCAGCCACTCCAATTTTATTCTGTAGTCATATATTTTGGAATCTGGGTACTGTTCATTCATAGGTAGTGCTCAGTACTATTGTTTATGTATCTTTTTATCTTGGGAGACTTCTCACATACCGTAGGCTAGTCTGGAGCTTCCTGCATTCCTAAAGTTACCCTCAATTTTTTTATCTTCCTGCTTCCACTTCCCYAATATTGAAATTATAACATGGGATACCCCATCAGAGGGAATATTTGATTCTTTGATGGTGTCCTTTAATTATAAAAATTTTCAAATTGGTGAAATCCAGTCCATGCACTTTTTTGAGACAGATTCAGTCTATGTATCCCTGTCTTGCTATGTAGCCCCAGTTAGCCTCAAATTCAGAGAGATCCTCCAGCCCACTTAAAGACATGAAAGGCATGTTCCAACATTCCTGGCCATGCACTTAAATCTCTTGTTATTTTTCAGTAGATCTACAAAATTGTTTTATTGATTCTGTTTTATGGAGATTTACTCAGGCGYTTTGTTTTTAAAGTTTCTTTTAGGCCTTCATTTTAATTTTTTCCAACTTACTGTTTTTATTTATTTGAAAATTTTACACAATGCGCCCCAATCACATTGACTTCGTACCCTCCCAGGTGTATTTCCTGACCTTTATGCCCTCCCCCACCAATAAAAATATAGGAAAAGAAAGAAAAATACACCAATCTAATTAGTGTTGCCCATGTACTGACTACAGCACTGTTAAACTCTCAGTGTCCAGGCCCTAAATGATAACTGAGTCCTTCCTCATCCCCACCCCATGCCAGAAGCCTTCCACTGTGAAGATCTACATGGTCAGGACACCACACTTTTTTGTGAGCTCTCTTCGATGGGCTCCTGTCTGCACTATTTCTTTTTCCTGGTGTTCAGGGGAATGTGTGGAGGGAGGTTGTCAGAGAAGCCTTCAGTGTCTCTCATACTCACCTGTGAGTCTGCAGTTGTCTCTGATTCCACTGCAAAGGAAGCTCCTTACCCATCACAGCCAACAGCAGCCTGGATCATTGACTTCCTTATGGTTCTGGTGACAGCATGAACATAGATACCAACATGGCACTCAACTGCACCACAGACCACTGGCATTCACAGGGGCCACAGACATCAACAGGTAATGGGGCAGCAACACGAACTACTAACATCAGCATGTCCCTCTCCTTATGRATCTATAATAAAATCTTCATGAATAAAACCAACAGAGCCAGATAACTGTATCATCCTACATATGACACTCAATCAATTCTGTCTGCTTCTCTCTGAACCTCTGTCTTCTTATTAATCTTGGGTGAGAAGAGTCTACCTGGACTCAGCTCCTTGTTCAGAGTTCATGGGGGTCATCAACACTAGTGAGAAGAGTTGGGGTCAGAGCTGTGGGACAATGCTTAGCAACAGCACTGCAGGGGCCAGGGCTGTGCCATGATCCTTCTCATTCATGCTGATTACCATTACTGAGGTGTAAATACATGGATCATAGCCAATATCATGGTTGCCAACATGCCATTGAACAGCAGTTGAGATCACATATCATTACACAGTATTTAAACCAGAAAATGCACCACTCCAAACAATGACTAGAACACAGACCACAGGAAAATGTAGTTGATCATCAGGATGTAAAATGCTTTGGCATTTTTTTTTTGGGTTTTTTTTTTTGCCTTTTTTCTTAATGTTATATATCACACTATAGCCTCAAGCATTCTATTTATAGACCCAAACACCATTCTCAGATATTCTGTCTTTATTCCAATACAATCTATTTAATTGTCATTTATATAATTAACTTTTAATATTTGCTATGTTTATGGAGCACCTCACAGAAATTCCTTTTTGTTTGTTTGTTTGTTTGTTTGTTTGTTTGTTTTCCAAATATGGTTTCTCTGAGTATCCTTGGCTGAACTGGAACTTGCTCTGTAGACTAGGCTGGCTTTGATCTTATAGAATCCCAACTGCTGCAGTCTGGGCTGGTTTACCTTAGGCATGAACTCTGCCAAAAGTTCTGTAACATAYGGAAAACTGCCAGGCACTCTAAGAAGCGCCCAGGATYGCAGGATCCCAGAATCTTGGTCACACCAGGATCTCAGGGCTCCAGAGGCAACTTGACTCCCCCCGGAACTCTGACACACCCAGGATCACAGGATCACAGGACTGTAGAGACTTCTGGACTCTGAGGAGTTCTGACTCAACCAGGATCACAGGAAGGACAGGCTCTAGTCAGGAAGCACTAATGAAGGCAAGTAGCACTAGAGATAATCAGATGGTAGGAGGCAAGCATAAGAACATAAGCAACAGAAACCAAGGTTACATGGCATCATCAGAACCCAATTCTTCCACCATAGCATGTCCTGGATATACCATCACACCAGAAAAGCAAGATTCAGATCTAAAATCAATTCTCATCATGATGATAGAGGACTTTAAGAAGGACCTAAATAGCTCCCTTAAAGAAATACAGGAGAACACAGGTAAACAGCTAGAAGCCCCTNATATATTATATTGAATGCATTTATGTATTGAATATGTATATTAATTTTTAGTGATGAATCTTATTTTATCCATTTAATGAAAATTTTCTCAGAATGTATCTTACTCCCTCTGTAAATTAATATAATTTTCATCTTTTCTCTCTGGCTCCAGAGAAAAGAGAAAAAAAATTATTGCACCCTTTTGAGCTCTGGATTGTTTTATTTTCATTATAAGAGAAGAAAGCATTTTAATGTTTATCAAGTTAAAACAATAATCAGAATCACAGTAGCAAAATTTTAAGTATTCAGAGGACTTTTTTAGACCATATATTAAAAAATCAAACAAAACAATAATAAAAGCTCAAACAAATAGCAAATGACAAGAAAAATTGTAACCTTAAAATATTTTTTCTCAAATTATGTATATATTAACTTAGAGTCAAGCGAGGTAGATGAAAATATATTTTAATGGATTCATTGGACTGCACAAAATCTTTTGCAAAATAAAAATGTGACCATATTTTTGTTACATAAATCCAATGAATTCATGAAAAATGATAGTCGAAATATGCTTTTACAAGCAAGTGAAAAAATGATTTTGAAACGTGTATAAATCTATTATTTTAAAAAGTATGAGGAGACAACTCAGTAAGAGACCTAGATTGAAACAAGGACAGTGGTCTAGTATGGGTAGAGTTGCTGTGACATCTTGTCTTCTCTTCCAGGGTCATTGTTTTACAAAGTTTCTGTAATGATGATTTTTTTTAAATGATACATTTTTTCTTAGGTTTTGAAGTTACAATATAATTACATCCTCCCTCCATTCCCTTTCCTACCTCCGACCTCTCACACACACCCTTCCTCACACTCTCTCACACTCATGGCCTCATTGTAATTGTCATTACATAGATCCATATAAATATTTATAATAAGGACACTGACAAAATCATGTTGGACATGCACAGTTTTTAAGGTGTCCAGTGAAAATCCTCTGTGATCCTGTGTTGTAGGGTTGCTATTACTAAGACCGTCTTAAAGAAAAGGAAGCTGAGTATTTTGTTCCGTTTCTTAGAGGAACCAAACCACCCTCACTTAAGTCCTCCTTCTTGAGCTTCCTGTGCTGGGTGAATTGTAACTTGTTTATGTTGAGCTTTTGGGCTAACATCCGCTTATTAGTGAGTGCATACCATGTGTGTTCTTTTGTGATTGGGTTGCCTCACTCAGGATGACACTTTCTAGTTCCATCCATTTGCCTAAGAATTTCATGAATTCATTGTTTTTAATAGCTGAATGGTACTCCATTGTGTATATATACCACAGTTTCTGTATCCATTCCTCTGGCAAGGGACAGTTGGGTTCTTTCCATCTTCTGGCTATGATAAATAAGGCAGCTATGAATATARTGGAGCATGTGTCCTTATTGCATGTAGGAGCATCTTCTGGGTATATGCCCAGGAGTGGTATAGCTGGGTCCACAGGTCTAATTTTCTGAGGGATCACCAAACTGATTTCCAGAGTGGTTTTACCAGCTTGCAAATCCCACCAGCAATGGAGAAGTGTTCCCTTTTCCCCACATCCTCTCCAGCATCTGCTGTCCCCTGAGTTTTTCATCTTAGCCATTCTGACCAGTGTAAGGTGGAATCTCAGTGTTGTTTTGATTTGCATTTCGCTGATAACTTAGAATGCTGAACATTTTTTAGGTGCTTTAGAGCCATTTGAGTTTCCTCAGTTGAGAATTCCCTGTTTAGCTCTGTACCCCATTTTTTAATAGGGTTATTTGACTCTCTGGAGACTAACGTCTTGAGTTCTTTGTATACATTGGATATTAGCCCTGTAGGAGCAATAAGGGAGACAATGTGTGGAGCAGGGGCTGAAGTAAAGGCCACCCTGAGACTGCCCTACCTGGGGATTCATCCTATAAACAGTCAACAAACCCTGACACTACTATGGCCGACAAGAAGTGCATACCAAAAGGAGCATGCCATGATTGTCTACAGAGGGGCCCTGCCAGAGCCTTACAAATACAAAGGCAGATGCTAGCAACCAACTATTGGACTGGGCATGGGGTCTCCAATGGAGGAACTGGAGGATGGTCCAGAGGAGCTGATGGGGTTTACAGCCCCATGGGAAGAACAATGATTTTGGCCACCCAGACTCCCCAAGACTCCCAGGGACTGAACCATCAACCAAGGGGTTCCATGGTTCCAGCCAAAAATGTGGCAGAGGAAGGCCTTGTTGGGCATCAGTGGGAGGAATGGTCCTTGGTTGGGTAAAGGCTCAACAGAGGCCCCAACAAAGGGAAACCGGGGGAGGGGGGGAGTGGAGGGGAGGTGGGAGTGTGTAGGGTGTAGGGGCATATACATGGAAGCAGGAGGAGAGAGGAGGGGTTGGGGCTCTTTGGGGAGGGGGAAAATCGGGAAAGGTTTTACCATTGACAATGTAAATGAAGACTATATTCAATAAAAAAAAAAAAAAAARRAAAARAAAAARAAGCTGAGAAGTCTTGATGAGTTAGCTTCAGCCTCGAAAGACCATGGCCCATCATCCATCCTCACTAATTCTTCAGTTGTACCCCCTGGGACAGTTATAAAGGGCAGTTGTCTCTTTTCATCCTTTGTCTTACTGAGCATCTGCAGAGTGCTTTGCTCAGTGCCAGATTCTAAGGAAATAGTGACAAAAGACTAAAACTTGTAATATGCACAGTAAGGACACCCATGTGTAAAAGGTAAGTCCCCACCAAAGAAGGAAAAGCCTAGCTAATGTAGATTGTTTCTGTCTTGGGGCATTCTCATTACTGGAACTCTCGTTACAAAGAAACAAATGTCATTAGAATGCATAAGTATATCTTTTCCTGTGGACACTGGAAAACCCTGAAAATCCCCTAGTTACATAAGAAAGATGAGTATGAGAAGTATTCTCTGGAAATACAGACCAGTGTCAAGGAGGGCCATTTGAAGGCTATTAGGAAAAAAAAAAAGGTTTTGTAAGTAAACCTACCATAGCACATATCATTTACAAATGCAATGTCCAAGGATGGCTTAATATTAAAATTAAGACAAAAATAAGGACCTTAAACTATCAGACTAGATGACTTATTAGAAATAGAATATAAACAATAAATACTTCATGTAAAAATTCAATAAGTGTGCTACTGAGAGTATCAAATATAGTTTTCATCTAGTAGACTCTGCATTATAAACATTTTCATTAAGTTGAATGTTGCCTGGCTATTTTCCCTTGCTGCTTTAAATATTTTGTCTTTGTTCTATAGATTTTGTGTTTGGACAAGGCTGCCCACTCTTTCCCTATCTATTCAATGTCCTACTTAAAATCCTAGCTAGAGCAATAAGAATACTAAAGGAGATCAAGGGGATACAAACTGGAAAGGAAGAAGTCAAAGTATCACTATTTGCAGATGATATGATAATATATATAAGTAACTCCAAAAAGTCTACCAGAGAACTCCTACAGCTGAAAAATACTTTCAGCAAAGTAGCTGGATACAAAATTAACTAAAAAACTCATTAGCCCTCCTTTATGCAAATGAAAAACAGGTCAAGAAAAAAACATTAAGAAAATAACATCCTTTACAATAGTCACAAATACTACAAAATACCTTGGTATAACTCTAAGCAAGTGAAAAACCTATATGACAGGAACTCCAAATCACTGAAGAAAGAAATTGAGGAAGATATCAGAAGATGAAAAGCCTTCCCATGCTCATGGATCAGTAGGATTAACATAGTGAAAATGGCCATCTTACCAAAAGCAATCTATAGATTCAATGCAATTTCCATCAAAATTCCAATATAATGCTTTATAGACCTTGAAAGAGCAATTCTCAACTTCATGGGGAAAAGAAAAAGCAAACCAAACCAACCAACCAACCAAACAAACAAACAAAAAAAAAAAGGATAGCTAAAACAATTCGGAACAATAAAAGAATTTCTGGAGGTTTCACCATCCCTGACCTCAAGCTGTACCACACAGCAACAGTAATAAAAACAGCAGTGGAGATATGGAACCTGAAAAGGCCACTTCCTGTAGCCAGGCAAGAACCCCAGTAGAGCAATAGGGACATCAACTTTACACCCAAAATGTATTCTGTCTACAAAAAATGCAGGGAAGAGGAGGGGATAGAGCAGAGACTGAGGGAATGGCCAACCAATGACTAGTCCAAGTTGAGACACATGCAAGCCCCATTTATTATGCTTGCAGACAGGAGTCTAGCATGACCATCCTCTAAGAGGCTCCGCCCAGCAGCTGACTAAAACAGGTGCAGAGAGCTAAACATTAGATGGAGCTCAAAGAGTCCTAGGGAGAGAGTTGGAGAAGAACTGAGGTCYCTGAAAGGGATAGGAACTCCATAGGAAAACCAACAGAGTCAACTAACCTAGACTTTTAGGGGGGCTCTCAGAGACTGAACCACCAATCAAAGAGCATACACGGGCTGGACCGAGGCTCCCTCAACATATAGCAGATGTGCAGCTTGATCTTCATGTGGATCCCCCAACAACTGGAACAGGGGGTATCCCTAAAGAGGCTGCCTGTCTGTGAAATATGTGTCCTTAACTGGGCTCCCTTGTCTGGCCTCAATGGGACAGGATGCTCCTAGCTTTGCAGAGACTTGATATGC
>BDUI01006794.1:14961-61448 GCA_002335545.1 Apodemus speciosus
TCATGAGTGCTTTTAAAGTCTTGACATCTGGGATAACAAACTGCCAGTGAAGCTTCTTTTAACAACATTGACCTTAGCAACACTCCCAATACTCCTTGGAAATGCTTGAATAGATCTTGATCATCTTCAGAAAAAGGTCCAAACATATTAGTGTGGCCATCAATGTTCATCACTATCTGGTCCTTAGCAAACATCTCCAGCTCAGTCCTCGGCACTGTTCCACCATAGAGTGGGACTCTCCCTACTGGTCATATTTCTCCTGGCTTCTTAACTATGTATGCCATACTCTCCTATTTCTATAATTTCTTATTCTTCTCCTCCATTGACACTGAACTTTGCTCATTTCTTTAAAAGTAGGCATTGTTACATTTGTCCATCAGTCTCCTTCTGAACCCTTAATAAATACAATTACCTTTAAACTCATTATTTGATGCTCATATGATTACTGTTTTAGTTAACTCTGCATTAGAAACAGATTAAAGATTGAAAGTAGCTATCCTAATCCCTCTGTTCATATAACCACACTTTGGATATTATATATAGTCAATAGATTATTGGTCAATGAATGAACTAATATCATCATGGGCTATAGAACAATACCATGGAATTAAAACAAACTTTCTATGGTAAAGAACCATTTCTCTTCATKTCTGCATGTCACTGAACCACTGTGATTAGAACCATGCCCTGGAGCTTCTTATGATTATTAGAGTTTATCTAGAGGAAAATATACGTCAGCTCTAAGTCACAGTGAAGTGTCACCTTATTGCTGCTGTTGGGAAGAGGCATGGCAAATAGGAGGTATTCTGTCAATTTCCTTCTAGTGACACTAAAGATGCTGAAAAATAATTCAAAATAAATCCCAAAGATCTTCTACCATGTATTAATGGCAGTTGCCCACAGTATAGGCCAAAGTTCTTATCTTTTGGAAAGACAGAATAGAACTGGGAAGAATCCTGCCTAGCCCTAGCCCATATTGAAGTCATATTTTCCAAAAATTTTCCAGTTCAAGTGAAATCATTGATATCCAGTCTCATGTCTACTTACAGATAAGACTGTAAAATGTTAGTATGTGAATATATGGATGGATATGATGAATACCCGAGAAGGGTAGGAGAAGGAAGAAGAGAGTAATTATCTAGAAGAATTGGTATTTGCTAACATTATATGTTGGAAACAGGAGATATCAAAATCAACTTTGTTGAACACTTTTCAGCCTAGGAGACTGGAACACAGTGATGAATACTCAGGGAGAGGTAAAATTACCTTAAGGCTATTATATGCGAAGGCACAAATGAGAAGTGACAGCATATTCCCCAAATGAAAGGACTTATTTTGATTWTATAGCATATTCCATTGAAGGGGGGTATCCATAAGTTGCATTTGCCTTAAGAACCATAAATTTTGCCTCATGCAATATTATATTCTGCATAAAAAGCTCATAACTGAGTTAATGGTGGATGTGCCTACAGATATCTAGGAGTATAACCCAAAAGTGTCCTAGATATTCTTGGAAACTAGAGGTTTGGCCTTTAAATTTTTCAGGTTATCAGGTAATGGCCATTTTAGGTAAATATACAAATGAATCTATTGCAGGTCTGAGTATGAGCAGAGGGCAATGGAAAGGACAATCCTATCACATGGGATGATATAAGGGTATTACTCTATGTAGAAGCACATAGTGCAAACACAACTTTTAAAGAGAACAGCAGAAGGTAGTGTTAGTTTTGAACACGGAGAGGTAAGCTTGAGAATGATGTGAGGGGCAAGCTTTTGTCATCCTGTCATCTTCCCCCTCAGCAACTGACAGCATCTRGCAGGACTCCAACTGTGTATCGGGAGTGTCATGAAGTAGGGAGATGAGTGTGAAAATTATGAAGCCATATAGGCATTTGCATTCATCAGAATTCATACTAATGCCAGTGGGAATAAATTCACCCTTGCCAGTCTTCTAAGAGGATGGCTTAAGGGCATATTAATATTGCCTAAGTTGGAGCCTGGAATAGCGCCAAGAGGAAAATTATCTGTATTAAGAGCCATTTGCTAAGTAAGATGCCTCCAATATATAGCGAAGCCAATAAGCCCATGACCAATGGGGGCACCCTTATTGGAGGATCCCACAAACATAATCTCAGCCTTGTGAAGGATGAGGATGTTTAGTGGGTCCCTCAAGAGGAACCTCTCATCAAATCACCTTCCTGAAACCCCACGAGTGTACTCAAATTTGCTTTTAAAGAGCAGTGAAAATATTCTCTTTCCCTCTCCCTCCCTCCCATCTCTCTCTGGTGTGTGTGTGTGTGTGTGTGTGTGTGTGTGTGTGTGTGTGTGTGTGTGTGTGTGTNTGTGTGTGTGTGTGTGTGTGTGTGTGTGTGTGTGTGTGTGTGTGTGTGTGTGTGTGTTGGATATTAGAGGTCTATATCCTCCTCAACTGCGCAGTATCTTGCTTTGGGGGGAACAGTGTTTTATTGGATCTGAAGCTCACCAATTCAGCTAGATTTCATCGCCAGCATGAAATCCAGAGATCCACTTATCTCTGTGTCTCCAGCACTAGGAATACAGACATGTACCATCACATCCAGCATTTTTTTACACAGTCGCTACACATCAAACTCAGGTCCTCAGGTCTGAAAGGTGTGCTTTACTGACTGTGAACCATATCTCTAGTCCTCCAATCCTTTTTCTTTTCCTGGAAGAAGCAGTGATATATGGGAAGCAATAGGAATCAATGGCATTAGCTTTCTAATTTTATGTAGAAAAATTTTAGAACCCATAAATGTAAAATTCCACAACAGAATTTATTTCCATTAATTTATTTATTTACTTTATTTCCTGGTTGCAGCCTCTTTCCCTCCTCTCAGGCCAGTCCCACAAAATCCGCCCCCCCTCTTCTCTTTAGAGAAGGGGAAGACCACTTGGATACCACCCTGCTCTTGGTTATCAATTCGCAGCAGGGCTGAGGACATCCTCTCTCACTTAGGTCTGACCAAGGATTCCAGCTAGAGGAAGGGGATCCAATGTCAGGAAACAGCCAGACAGCTTCTGCTGCAATTGTTAAGAGACCTGTTTGAAGACCAAGCTGCACATCTGCTACAAATGTGTTAGGGGCTTAGATCCAGTCCCTACATGCTCTTTAGTTTGATAGTTCAGTCTCAAGACACTGTAGTTCTTATGGTGTGCTTGACCCCTCCAGCTCATTCCATCCTATTCCCCACTCTT
This sequence comes from Apodemus speciosus, assembly GCA_002335545.1. Classification (NCBI taxonomy): domain Eukaryota; kingdom Metazoa; phylum Chordata; class Mammalia; order Rodentia; family Muridae; genus Apodemus; species Apodemus speciosus. The sequence continues at coordinate 18,178 of BDUI01006794.1, forward strand.
CCATACTCACTGAGATCTTCCTAATGTTTGGCTATGGGTCTCTGCATCTGGATGAAGCTCTTCAGAAGAGAGGAATGCTAGATTTCTGTCTGCAAGCATACCGTAGTATCATTAATAGTGTCAGGGGCTGGGTCTCTCCCATGAAATGGGTCTCAAGTTGAGCCAATCATTGGTTGGCCATTCTCTCAGACTCTGCTCTATCTTTATCCCTGTGCATCTTGTAGTCAGGACAAAATTTTAAGTGAAGGTTTTATGGGTGGGTTGATATCCCCCTCTCTCAAACTAGAAGACCTGCCTAGCTACAGGAGGTGGCCAGTTCAGGCTCCATATCCCTGCTGGTGGGAGTCTCAGATAGCATCACCCTCATAGGCTCCTGGGAGACTCCCCATCCCAAGTCTGCAGCTAGTCCCAGAGATGCCCCACACCTATTTCCATTTTCTCCCCATGCCTTGTCCTCTCTCACCTCTTGCCATACCTGATCCCTATCCCCATTCCGCTCCTCACACCTTCTCCACACAATCCCTCTATATCCACCTCCAATGTCTATTTTATTTCCCCTTCTGAGTGAGATTCATGCAACTTCCCTTGGGCCTTCCCTGTGACTTAGTTTCTTTACATCTGTAGATTATAACATTGTCATCTTTAGGGCTAATGTCCATTTATAAATGGATTGATACCACATTTGTCTTTCTGTGTTTGTGTTACCTGCAAATTTAATGACGTCCTTGTTTTAATAGCTGAGTAGTGTTCCATTATATAAATGCATCACATTTTATATATCCATTCTTCAGTTGAAAGACAACTGGTTTGTTTCTAGTTTCTGACTATTATGAATAAAGCTGCTATGAACATAGCGGAGCAAATGTCTTTGTGGTATAGTGTGGCATCTTTGGAGTCTGGACCTTGGCATAGAACTATTGCAAAATTTCTGAGAAACCATCAGATTGATGTCCAGAGTAGTTGTCCTAGTTTGCATTCCCACCAATAATGTTCTCCATTCTTGTCAGGATGAGCTGACACTTGTGTTTTTGATCCTAGTCATTCTGATGGGGGTAAGRTGTAATCTCAGAGTTGTTTGGTTTGCATTTCCCTAATGACTAAAGACAGTGAGCATTTCCTTACGTATTTCTCAGCCATTAGAGGTTCTTCCGTTGAGAATTCTCTATTTAGCTCTTTGCCTTGTGTTTTAATTGGGTTATTTGGCTTGTTGGTGTCTAATTTCTTGAGTTCTTTATATATTTTGAAATTACTCCTCTGCCAGAAGTAAGGTTTTCCTATTTTGTAGCCTGTTATTTTTGTCCTATTGATGGTGTCCTTAGCCTTGCAGAAGCTTCTCAGATTCATGAGGTCCCACTTATTAATTGTTAATCTTAGTGCCTGAGCTACTGATGTTCTGTTCAGGAATTTGACTTCTGTGCCAATATAGTCAAGGCAGTTCTCCACTTTCTCTTCTGTTAAATTTAGTGTGTTAACTTTTATGTTGACTCTTTGATTCATTTGGAATCAAATTAATTTCTTACAGGATGATGAATGTGGATCTATTTGCATTCTTCTACATGCCAGCATCCAGTTAGACTAGTACCATTTGTTGACGATGTTCTCTCCCTTTTCCATAGTATGGTTTTGCCTTCTTTGTCAAAAATTAAGTGTCCATAGCTGTGTGGGTTTATTTCTGTGTTTTTGATTCAATTCCAGGTATTAACCTGTCTGGTGAGTGAAGTGTTCTGTAGGTATCTCTTAGGTCCAGTTGACTTATAACCTCTGTTCATTTCATTAATTTTATATTTAATTTCTGTCTCGATGACTTGCCCATTGGTGAGATTGGTGAGAGTTGGGTGTTGAAGTCCCCTACTATTAATGTGTGGGGTTTGATGTATGATTTTAGCTTCAGTAATGTTTCTCTTATGAATGTGGGTGCCCTTTCATTTGGGGCATATATGTTCAGAATTGAGATGTCATCTTAGTGAAATTTTCCTTTGATGACTATGAAGTGTCCTTCTCTTAATCTTTTGACTAATTTTGGTTAAAAGTCTATTTTATTAAATACTAGAGTATTAAATACTCCAGCTTTCTTCTTGGGTCTCTTTTCTTGGAAAACCTTTTTCCAGCCCTTTACTCTGAAGTAATGTCCATCTTTATTGCTGAGTTATTTTTCTTTTATGAAACAGAAAGAAGGATCCTGTTTTCACATCCATTCTGTTAGCCTGTGTCTTTTTATTGGGAAACTAATTCCTTTGATGTTAAGAGATATTAATGACCAATGATTGTTTATTCCTCTTATTTTGATGTTGGTGGTGGAAGTGTGTGTGTGTGTGTGTGTGTGTGTGTGTGTGTCTGTGTGTGTATGCTTCCCTTCCTTTGATTTGCTGGTGTCGTCTTATTTATTTCCTGTGTTTTCTTTGGTGTACTTAGCTTCTGTGGGTAGGAGTTTTTCTTCTAGTATTTTCTGTAGGAATGGATTTATGGATTGATATTATTTCAATGTGGTTACTAGCTGGTGGTGATGTTTTAGGACTTTGTGAAACCTTTAAAAGGCAAGACTTAGGTGGAAAAATTTGGGCAATGGGGAGAGGGTTTTACAGATAATATCTGCCTGTGGTTCATGCTCAAACTGTTTTTCTGAGTCTTAGAAAGGTATGAAAGCAGCTTCAAGTTACTGCTGCCTCAGCCTATATCTGTCACAAACTCCTCCATGTCTCCCTACCAGTGCACTGTGGGCAAAAATAAATAATTCTCCTTCTTAAGTTTGTAGGTTTGTAGGGTATCACAGCAAGATTATAATAAATGCAGCCAGGTCCTTCATTACAGTGATGCTGTGAGAGGTTTCCCCTGGGGTATGTCAGTCCCCTTCCTAGCTGAGCATAACTCCTGGTGCATGTGTAGTGTCCCCCTGCCAGTCAGCATAAGGAAGAGGCGGAGGGGACACCAGCAGAGCTGGGGAATAGTCACAGCCATACTTTAGGGAAGGCCTTCTGGACACTTTGTTGTTTTGGAGGAGGACTGTAGGTCGATTTCTGCCTTTCTCTGGAGGGCCCTTCACTAAGCCTGTCTGGAGCTATTGTGAGCTGATTCAACCCTCACCTCATGAGCCTCTGAGACTGAGTTTTCAAGGGCAAAAGGCAGCTCTTCCGTTTCAAAGTTTATTTTTTTCCCCAATAGATCAGGAGAGAGCACTGCCTGGGGTGTCTATGTAGCATGTTGTCAGCTGTGAGACATCTTCCCACATTGCCTCCCTCCTACCCGATCTCTGATAGCTAACCTTGGGCCTTTAATTCAGCTCAGGAACTTCATAGTGACATGTCCTTCAATATCTTATCTAAACACCATGCTGGGAAATAATCAGAGGACACAGCTTAACTGGGGCAACACTGGGAGCGTATTTGTTGTAAAGCAAGGAACCCTTGGGCTCTGCTACTCTGTGGCCTTACCCCAGCAAAGGGGATACTTACAAATGGGGAAACATGCAGAGTAGAGGTCATGACTCCATGGCCTTGTTACTGGGGACCCTCTGCATATGCAAGAGCCACGTGCATATTTCCCCCTAGACCTCAATATCATAGCATCACAGTGGACTGTCTTACATGGCTAGGAACTGGGCTGAGCTATACAGTAAGGAAGGGAGTGAGAAAGGGTGTCATCTTTGCCTGACCCCATGCACGGTTCACACATATTAGCTCAACAGAACATTTCCATTGGGTGTTAAGAGTAGAATGGATGTTCAAGTCAAGATTGTGACTATTGTCACTGAAATTTTCCTGGAGGGATTGAACAGCTATCAATGCACATTTGGATTTCTGAAGAAGTAGTACATATAGAAGGTACAAGCTACTGATCCCTGCTTATTAATAGGAATGTGAGGTTGAATGCCTTTTTATTATTTGGTAAATTCATACCTGTATATACTGCATCTGAATCATATCCACACTCAACTCTTCCTGGACTCCTCCCATACTTCCTCTCCCCACTTCATGTCCTCTCTCTCTCCTTCTCTCTCTCTCTCCCTCNCCTGGAACTTTGGTCTTGTACTTGGTGGTAGTCCTTGCTTCAGCTTACTGGGTGCTAGGATTACAGACATGTGCCACCTATAATTTCTGTGCAGCACAGGTGCAGTGGCTTCTTCCTACCTCTCCATTCTTGGTAATGCTGGAAAAACATCTATTAACAGAGAAAGACTCTTCTTGGAGCTATAGCCTGTGGCCGGGGTTTCCCGGTCAGCTGATGTTACTTGGGATCAATTTTTAGCTTTTATACAAGGGAATGTAGAGGAGTGAAATCCACTTATTTCTGTGGTATGTGATGTGTATTAAGACTTGGGGCGGGGTGGGGGTTGAGCCCTTACACTGTACAAGGCATAATGTTGGGTGCTTTAGAACCTTTTATTCATTTAATTAGTTCCAATCTAGGGTGAGTGTGTGAGAGAGAGATACTAATCCATCTCAGGGTCTTCAGTAATGCTATTTGTCAGTTAAGAAATAAATGTCTTTAAACAGTACACTCTCACATATTACTTTCCCTCCGGTTTCTTGTTGTTTGGTTGGTTTTTGTTTGTTGTTGTTGGGTTTTTTTTTCCTTCATAGACCTGTTAACCAGAGTTAGGGAGTTAGGAAAGCCAGGGGTGACTGGAGAGCAAAACAACCAGGCTGCAGCTGCTGTCAACTTCTGGTTCAGTTCTGATGTAAGCCCCAAGTGTTTATAGAGGGACAGCTGAGGTGGGATTTACACTTGCTGCCATAAACCCAAGATAGTATTAGAGTTTCAGCATGAGTTGGAGTCATTAGCACAGCAGGCCACACTTTTCTTCCCATGTAATTCTTTGACAGAACTTGGAAACCCTAGCAAGCTGAACAAATATACAGTATTTCCTGTTTAGTTTTTTTTTTCTTTTTTACAGTTACACCCTTGTTGGCATGTCCAGAACATCATTCAGTTTTGCTCACTGTTCAAAAAAAAATGCAGGCTTGGACCCTGGCTATATATAGCTTTCATTATTAGTATTTCCATGAATCTATTAACTATGTAATGAAATGGGCAGAGAAAGAGAGGCTGTTTCACGGCTGCATGTTCTGGTGAGTTCAGCATTTTTATGAAGATCAGTTTTAAACCACGGAAAGGGATAATTATCGAATCGCCATTGACTAGAATATCTCAAGAGAGCCTTGGGAAGCGGCAAGATAACCCACCAGTGAGCATAGAGGCTAATGGAAAACGTTCACATACATGCATTTTTCAAGTGCAGAGTTCTGCATTTTTGTTATACTTCAGGTTATAGTTGTTGGTGCCTGGTGGGGACCAAAAACATTTGAGAAACATGCTGTATCTCCTAGTAGGAGTTTAAATAGTGCTTGCTACTTCTGATCACCAAAATGTTGTTAGATATTATATTATCAGCCGTAGCTCCTTGAGGTAAGGTAATTCAGACAGGTCCCAGGCTGGCGTCAAGGGATTTCAAATGAGCATAGCTAGCTCTCTAGACATGAGAAAGGCTGACTAGGGGTCAGCAGCTGTTCCCTTCCTCCACCCGCCACTCACAACCGCCTTTGAGCAGAGTGGTTGTCTTGCTTGCCTTTAGGCAAGAGCTGAAAAACTCAGCAGCTCCTATGTTTCCTCTTCCCAGGGGATTTGTGGAAAGTACTTAATGTAGGACAAAATCTACGACTCGTCGTCGTTTGGAAGGAGGTGATGCTTCCACTGTGGCATAAAGTCAGTTTCAACTTGGGCTTTCCCCTCTCTGATTTTGGGGACAGAACTCATGGTCCTGGAGTGTGCTAGGTACTAATCTACTGCTTAGCCACATTCTCTTAGCCCAACTTGGCTGTGCTCGTTTACTTATTTAACTCATGCTGTTCCTGAGTCAGCCTCCTGAGTGCTAGGGGTTTACAGACATGTACTGCCATACCTGGCTTCAATTTTGGCTTCTTGAGCACGCCTTTCCAATTCAAAGATTTACTTGGGCTCTTATTGAGCTGAGAGTGAGAAAGGTCAGCCACAGCCATGGCACGTGAACATGATAATTCCTCATTACTCCTTTTGGTAGCTTCTCTTGTTAGAAGGGTTCGGGGTGACCCACTCCTTTAAAGTTTGTTCAAAGAGCCAACTTAGTTTGTTAGAAAACCAAAGACCATCTCACTGAGCCTTCACTGAAGCAGCAAATAGAATCTTGGCCCCTTCTTTTTGGTGCATGTGGGTGTGCATGTGTATGTAAGTGTCCTCATCTGTGTACACCCATGCAGAAATCTGAGAACCCTGGTGCCCTGTTCTGTCACTTGACAACTAATTTCCTTGAACCAAGGTCTCTCAGTGACTGGAACTAGCCATTCTTTGGCTAGACTGATCTATCCTCTTGTGTCTGGACCCCGTTCCTACCTAGCTTTTTAAGAGTTGCTGTGGCCGGGCGGTGGTGGTGCACGCCTGTAATCCCAGCACTTGGGAGGCAGAGGCAGGTGGGTTTCTGAGTTCGAGGCCAGCTTGGTCTACAGAGTGAGTTCCAGGACAGCCAGGGCTACACAGAGAGACCCTGTCTTGAAAAAACAAAACAAACAAACAAAAAAAAAGAGTTGCTATGGATGGATGTAAACTCAAGTTCTCATACTGGAACAGCAAGTATTTTTATATTCTTTGCTGTCTTCCCAGTCCTAGAATTTGTTATCTGAGTTTGACATGTTAAAGCCGTTCTCCAGATTGAGGCTTTCCATATCCTGATTACCAGTGATGTTTCTTTAAATGTTTATTGCTTTGCCACTTCAAAATACTCATTTCATTAAAGAAAACTTAGAAGAGAAAAAGATGAGAGTGTCACTATGTCATTGGTCAGAAGGAACTCAATATTCTAATGTACGTATTTTGACTTTTATAGGAATATTTAAATGTTTTTATTTTGTGGTTATGCAAAGCCATCTAGCCAGCCCTTAAGTAACTTTTCTCTTATCTATATCTTATTTATATTTGCTCATACTAGCCAACCTACTCTTGCATAAGCATATTTAATAAAATTGCCAGCAATCCTATTAGGACTTTTTATAGATAAACCATTCTTCGTTGGTTAATTCTTTATAGTTTTTAGATTTAAAAATTTTGGCTTGTGTGTGCATGTGCCTATGTGTGCATCTAGACATTTTCATCACAGTGCCTGTGTGGAGGTCAGAGGTCAGTTTTCAGGAGTTGTTTCTCTTCTGCTTTGTTAAGGCGGGGCCTCTCTTGGTTTTGGTGAGCTGTACACTCCAGGCTAGAATGGCTGGGGCAATTCTCTTGTCTCAGCCTCACATCTCTTAGGGGGAGGGGGCCTGGAATGACAGGCCCCTGCACCTGGCTTTTTATGTGTGTTCCAAGGATTAAACTCAGGTCATCAGGCCCTTTTACCTGAGCTGTCTGTCTCCCTGGCCCAGTAGTTCTAGTTTCATGCTGCTGTAAACATGAATTGTGTAGTGTCATAAATACCTAGGTTTTCACTTTATTTTGTATTTTGAGATAGTGTCTTTCTGTGAAGCCAAGGCTGGCTTTGAATTTGTAATCCTTATGCATCAGCCTCCTGGGATTTCAGGCATTCCTACTGTGCCTGACACTTTAAATTTAAATGAATTAAAGTCACTTCCTAAATGGCCCTTGCCATAGTTCAGCATCTTAGTAGCCATATGTAGTTGGTGGTTACCGTATTAGATGGTGCTAAAATACCCCATTCCATCATAGCAGTTGTGTTAGCACTAAGTCACACAGCTGTGAGAAAGTTGTTCCAATGTACTCCTCCAATAGAGAACGAGAGCATATATTTCTCCTCTCCTGTGCTGACACTGGTTAAGAGTCTTCATCTTTGTAATCTAGTAAGTTATAAAGAGTACATTGATATTATAATATGTATTTCTTTGATTTCTGTTGAAATTGAATAGTGTTTCCTATGTTGATAGCCTATCCATGTAACTTCTTTTAAGGACCGGGATCCTCGACTCAGACTTGTTTCCTTGTTTTGGATTCTTGGAATAATCCTCTCAACACTTCACAATTCTGTTTGGCCAAGTCAAGGGTGGGGCCACACATCTGTGTTCTTTAAAGTCAGCCCCAGGCTGATCTGGCCCACTCATACACTCTAGGCAAGAATGTCCCCTAGATACATCTGAAAAAGGATTGTTTAGATTCTCCGTAAAGACCTCTTCATGTTAGGAGACTATGTTGGGAAACTTGAGTTGAAATTCACTCTGCTGAGTTCTGTGCTGATCTGCAACAAACCCTCCTATTTGGAACCACATGGAATGTTTGCTTCCTCTTTCATATAACAACCCTTGAAACATGTGGAGATCACCACCAAGCCATTTAAAATTTCACTTTCCACAAGGTCAAAGAGCCTTCATTTCTTTCCTTCATTTTGCACATGACTTGGTGTTAAGAGTCTTCACGCCATGATCATTGTGTCTGACTTGGTTCCAAGTGTTCAGTTTTCTACTGAACAGAAGAGGCAGAGCCTGAGGCTGGAGTGAGCCCTGGTGTGAAGTCTGACTTCTGCTGCTACTTATACTGTGAACAAAGGCGGGTAACCTTGACTGTGGAATGGGGACAGACATAAGTAGCCCTCGTGAGGAGTTAAGAATGTATGAAGACTGGTGGACAGGTGGTTCATACAGTATTAAAATGAAGGTCCAGAGAGAGACAGTGTTCCTGGTACTATGTTGATCATGCTGCAGTGGAAGACCACAGATTCAAGAACATTTGGGCAACACAAATTGGTCTTAATTGGTTTAAACTGCAAAAGACACAAAGTTGAGTGAGCAGGGAAGGGAGCGGTGGAAATGATCAAAACACCAGAACACGGGTTGTAGGAAACACACAAAGAACTAAAAACAGAAAATTTGAAAAAATCAATAAAGTGGCTGTTGAACAGCAATGAAACAAAACGCCTCAGTATCTACCACAGAATGTTCCCTAGTCCTTCGAGGTGTGAGCACGTCATAGGGTGCCCGGAATGTGCAGTAGGTGCACAGTTTGCATTTTGTGCATAGCTGTGGGATATTCTTAAGTATTGGGGCAAGAGCCTGGAGGCAGGAATCTAGCGGAAAATATATGGTCCAGGAGAATGATAACAGGGGCCTTAACTGAGGCAGTGAGAATGGGGATAAGAGCCAGTTCCGTGATTAAATCTATAGCAGGTGGTGAATCTTGAAGTGGGAGTGTCAGCAAGGGGGAAGAGAAACAGCAGGGAGGAAGAGAGAGGTGGAGTCAAGCTAATTTTGAATTTTTACAACTTAGGTGAATAGGAGGAAGGTGATAGAGAAGAGAGGAGAAAATGAGCATGCTCCACTTGAAAGAATTGTGTGGGTCAGGCCAGGTTTCATCGAGAACCTTCTAAAGGGAGACCGGGCATTGTAGGGTTGTAGTTTGGCAGAAGCCAGAGGTTCCTGAGGGCAGAGAGGAAAGTGTTCCAAGTGGAATCAAGAAAGGGAAGAAGGACCAGGAGAAGACCAGGGCTGAGGTGAACTGACAGAGATAAGATCGTAGGGGTGATTGGCTGATGGGCGAGGCTTGCACCTTTGGGGGGAGATTAGGAAGTAGGAGCCAGGGTAGGGAAGAATAATCTGGAGGCTAGTCCTAGACTTCCCATTAGAATGATAGAAGTTCTCACACAATAGACACCACACACACACACACACTTTCTCTCTCTCTCTCAAAGTGGGTGGAGGTGAGGAGATCTTGCTCTAGCAGTTGACTTTAGTAGATCTTAGGAACGCGAAGCTAGCCAGATTCCTTTGGGTGCCCAGAAAGAATAATGTAACAGTGTCTACCTTTAAGGGACTGACTCCTGATTCAGATATGAAGATGGGATGCACGGTAATAACTGATGTAAAGATGGAAAACAGATATGAGGCTATAATTTGGTCTTCTGCCTTCAGCTAGTTAATACTGTTACTCTTGTCCCAGATCCCTGACATTTTTTATTGTATTGTTTTCCACATTTGTTTAGACTTCTGGTCTTAACAAGGCTGAATAGGCCTTCACTAATGGACACTCTTCATCTGTATGACTTTCCTATGGCGTTCCCCTCCCCCATGTTTTATAGGAATCGTGAGAGGTAGCAGTGACGTGTAATGGTGAGAAATGTGTAGTATATGGGTGTAGCTCACATTGTCATCCCCTTTCCTGACCTCTGTGGACTCTAATCCGTGGTTGTTACCTTCCAAAATTCCACACTCCTGGCTTTTAGTTAATTAATTTAGCATATTAAAATTTTTTATTAGTGGGTAGTGTGTGTGTGTGTGTGTGTGTGTGTGTGTGTGCATGTGTGTATGTGCATGTGCGCACACAGAAGTATGATACAATCTGCTTGTGAAGCTCAGCCGTCTCCTTTCACCATGTGGGTATCTGGGATGGAACTCAGGTCAGGAGACTTTAGTGGTTTGTCTTAACCTGGTGAGCTATCTTGCGAGTCCCACCCTGGCTTTAAAAAAAAATATGTAGTTTTAAAATGTTTGAGAACTTCACATGTGAGCAGTGCATTGCCATAACTCTTACCTCCTCTCACCATCTCCTCCAAAATTCTTGAAATCTTCTTTAATTATCACACACACACACTTGCACAGGCATGCACACACAGAGATGTACAATCTACTGACTCCATTTAATGTTATAACTCAGTACAGAGGATTAATTCACCTGCTTGATATTTTTCTAGTTTTCTCCTAAGTTACAGAATCATTGACAAGATGTGTTGAAAACTGTATTTTTATTCTCTAAATTTTATTTACCACTGAAACCGGAAACCACAGGAGGGAGAGGGAGCTCAAGCAGTTCCTCCTTTCTTATGGTTTTTGTTTTGTTCTGTTTTGTTTTATGATTTAAAAACCATAAGGGTACTCTTAGAATACATTTCTTCTTGGGATTTAGAGCTCCTGATTTCCTATAGGTTCTGCCAGGAAGGTGGAAGAATTTCTGGCTAACATTGGTCTGCCATTTGTATCAGCCTGGAGCCAGATGCCTTTTTGATTCTTTGCACAGCCCCACCCCAGAGGCTTCCTGAGCAGAAACTGGAGTGGGGCAATGGGGCAGTCTCACCAAGCTGCTGTTTGCCTCTAAGCTCATGCTTGTTAGAGTAATGGGTAAGAAGCCTGAGCTCTGGAAGCACCCAACTGCTTGCTAGCAGGATGACACCATATGATCCACATGAATGTTGTGCTAGGAGAGACAGCTTGGTTGGTAAAATGCTTAGATGAAGACGTGGCCTTGAGTTCCAGAACCCATGGGAGAAATGTCAGGTGTGGTGGTACACCCTTAAAATCCCAGTTCTGAGGAGGTGGAGACCAGTGGATCTGGGGCAGAGAGAGAGAGACAGAGAGACAGAGACAGAGAGACAGAGAGAGAGAATGAATATGAAACCTGAGGAAACTACATAGTTCTCTGGCCTCCATATGCATGAACACACGTGAGCGTACTTAGCTTCTAGTATATACCAGTATATACCTGTGCTATCAAGTGGACACACACACACACACACACACACACACACACACACACACACATAAACAATGCCTTGTTGCTTCTCAATATCATTCCAAGGCTTTATGTCCTTTTTTTGTGTGTTGTTGGGATAAAACCCCAGGTCCTCACAGATGCTAACCATACATGCTACTACTGAGCTACACCCATAGTCCCAATCCTTTTGCATTCTGCCATTCAGGTTTTGTCATAACAAGCTAGATTCTGTTAAGGGTGGCGTATCCAGCTCCCCAGTCAAGTCTGTCGGGAAACACAGCAGTCATTCCAGGTACACGTGGTTTCTCTATTGTTCATGCAAAACCTTGCACAATCACACCTAAATTTTGCTCTTAATGATTTCCTGTGATTCTTTGCCACTTTATTTTTATTGCCTACGGAGTTTATCATCCACAGGAAGGCTCTTCCTGCTTTCTTGACAGCTTGTGTTGGACTGCATATATTTCAAGGTGCTGTGAAGCATTAGAGGATCTTCAGAGTTTTTCAGTCCCCGCCCCCCAATGGTGCTTTCTCTAATGACAGAGGTATTTTACCAAGTGAGATACAACTGGAGATACTTTGCCAGTTTGCTTTGAAGTCCTTGAAACAGAATATCTCCATTTGAAGCTTTGGTGCATTGCGATGGAAGGCCAGCTAGTGTATTYGTGAGGAATATTTTTCAGATGGTGCCAAGGCCTTATATTTCCATAACCCTAATTTTTGTTTTTAGGATTCATTTCTTTTATTTTATGCATTTATTTTTATTGAATGCACTTGCATTCATATACATATCTCCTAGAACTGAAGTCACAGACAGTTGTGAGCCGCTAGGTGGGTCCTCTAGAGGAGCAGTCAGTTCTTTTAACTGTGAAACCATCTTCCCACTCCTGTAATAGCCTGGATTTGAAGGAGAGTTAAAAGGGCTGCTACGTCTCTGATGTCATATCGCTGTGGGTCAGAACTAAACATTTACTACATTGCTATCACTCCTATGCTATAAATGGAGAAACAGAGGTGTGGGTTCTAGTGAGGCAGGCCATAGGTCATCCATCACTTTCAAATGATAGGACCGGTAATGAACTCCAGCTGTCTCTTCTCCTTCAGAGTAGTCATGTGAAAAAACAACAGTGGTGTGCCTCCCAGGTTCCACAAGTAATCAGGGGAGGGAACTTCCTGTGTGGCTTGGTGATGACTTATAGGAAGCCATGTTTATTTCCAAACAAGCTTGGTTTCTAGAGTGGGAAAGTAGAAGTTACAGACAAGATTATTATTTAAGAACTGGTTACTGCCAGCTGTTCTTCCTTTCTTTACTATTTGAATAAATATACAGAAAAAAAAAAGACCATTTCAGAACTTTAGCTCTGCAGAGGTACCTAGGATCATTTTCCTGGAACTTCTTTTAGGATTTTTTTTTTCATTTCCAAGTTGGTTAGTTCTCTCCAAAGACAGCACCGTTTATATTTCTTTCCATGCCTTTTTATATTAGTAGTTAAGTTTTCTCACTTGAGAACTGGCTGACTTTATGCCTTCTAGGGCCTGTCGTTACAGTGCTCACGAGTTCATGGAACAGTGCTCTTGGCATGACCAGTTTATTTTCACAGGCTAACAAGTTCCGGGAGCGTCAGTGCACCATATGGCTTCGTAGAGACCTGAAGGAAGGAATCTCACCATCCAAGGTGTCTCCTTTACCACCAAGAAATGGCTGATGTCCAAGGAGACTTGGCATCAACTGTTGCAGAAACTGAACAGAATCATTATTTAAGCTCTCACATGGGGCTTGTGGCTGTCGTTTGTGTCCTGTAGAGTGTTTATGACATGCTCTATTGCTCCGGAAGCAAAGAATGCTCTCCTTTCAGACTTGACCCAGGGTGACTTGTTCCTTCACTTCTGGTGACTGACTCGACTGCTCACAGAGGAAATTGGTGTCTATCTGTCCCTACCAAATAGTCTGTCAGAATTCTCACTAGGAGTGGCCAAAGTGATGCTAAAAAGAATTCCATAAGGCTTCTTGCCTCACTTCTCTAATAACTCACTAGCTTTCTCCTTGCCTCCCGCCTTCCTTACTTTCTCTACTTAGAGCACAGTCCCGCTCCAGTATTGGAAGCATCAAGAGTTTCTCACATTCAGTGTTCAGGTCCTTGGTTTTGAGATGTATAAACTGCTGGTTGTACCCTATTTCCTTATATTTATTTACTTGCTTACATTTATTTATTTGTTCATTCACTTACATTGAGGCAGGGTCTTATATAGCCAGGCTGACCTCACACAACACATAAATATTTTATATTATATATTATATTTATATTTTAATATAAATTATTATATATTATATCAGATCATATAACATTATATGATATATTACATATTTATTATATATACATTGTTGCCTGGTGTGGTGGCACATGCCTTTATTCCCATTACTCATGAGGCCAAGATAGACAGATCTCTATGAGTTCAAGGCCAGCCTGTCTGCATAGTGAGTTCCAGATCAGGCAGGACTGCATAATGTGCCCTTGTCTAAAAAACAATACAAAAAATGTGTGTGTGTGTGTGTGTGTGTGTGTGTGTGTGTGTGCCTGTGTGTATCAGTGTGTTGCTAGATGGAACCAGCAGAGTCCCATATGCTGAGCAGGTAATCTGCCATGTATTACATTCCCAGCTCCTATGCCCCTAACCTGATATCTTGCCCATCCATATCTGAGCCCCTAAGGAAACCAAATGACTTCTTGTCATCCTGCTCGGTCTCCTGAGCAGGTCTGCTGTGTCTTTACCATGACTCTACAACTGCTCAGTTTAAGCTCTGTGCGGCTGAACAGTGTACTGAGAGAGGGAGAGGGCTGCTTGGCAAACTCACAGGAGGCCGAGTGCCCAGGTAAGAAGGTCTAACAGGTGGGCCACACAGAGATTTGGACCAGTGAGACATATGGTGCATCAGTTTCCCACTCCTGACTTAGCAATTGTCACAAACTTAGTGTCTTCAAAGGACACAGACTTTTTATTTACTTATTTTATTGAAAATGATTTTTTTCATGCAATATATTCTGATGATGGTTTCCCTCCCCCAAATCCTAAATCCTCCTCACTTTCCTACCTACCCAAATCCACATCCTTTCTTTTTCTCTTGCTCATTAGAAAACAAACAGGCATGTAATAATAATAATAATAATAATAATAATAATAATAATGATAATGATAATGATAAACCTTAAAATAAAACCAAACAAACCAGAATAATAAGACAATACAACTACAGGAAAAAAAATAACCACAGAAAAAGCACTCATGAGACATAAAGATGCAGAGACACATTTATTCACTTACATAGAAATTCTATAAAAACAAACAAACCCAAATCCAATAAGCAAAGAACCTATAAGGTTAAACAAACAATGCCCAGACAAAGCATTAGGAGACAAAAAAAAATCCTCCAAAAATACTCTTGAGTTCATTTTGTATTGGGCATCTGTATTTGGCATGAGACCTGCCTGTAAGTGTAGATTGCATACTCCCTGTTGGGAGAAAATGAATTTTTCCTTTTCAAGTGATTGACAATTAGAGATAACTTCTGGGTGGTGATGCTGGCTTGTGTCCACTCCCCATCTCAGTGCCGGCTTCCCATCTAGCTTACACCTGTGCAGGTCCTGTGCATGCTGGCATTGTCTCTGTGAGTTCACGTTTGTCAGTCATGTTGTGTTTAGAAGTAGAGGGCCTTGATTCCTTGTTGTCTTCCATCTCCTCTAGCTGAGCCTGAGGGAAGGGATTTGTTGGAGAGATCCCATTTAGGACTGAGTGTCCCAGGTCTTTCACTCTCTGTACATTGTCTGGCTGTAGGTCTCTGAATGTGTTCTAATCTACTGCAGGGGGAAACATGCCTGATGATGGCTGAGAAGGGCACTGATCTATTAATATACCAGAATGTCATTAGAAGTCATTTTATTGCTGCATCCCTTTAGCACAGTGGTTCTCAACCTTCCTAATGGTGTGACCCTTTAATACAGTTCCTCAAGTTGTGCTGATCTCGAACCATAAAATTATTTTCATTGCTACTTCATAATTGTAATTTTGCTACCATTATGAATTGCAATGTAAATCTCTGCTTTGTAGGATATCTGAAATGTGACCCCCCCCCCAAGGGATTACCAACCACAGGTTAAGAACTGCCACTTTAACAGAACAATAGTATCTGCTTTTCCCCTGGATGGATGGCCTAGCTAGTCCCAGAAAGAACAAAGGAATTTTTGGTTCTAGAGATTGTAAGCCTGACACAGGTTTCGCTGGGATGTAAACCAAGGTTTGGCAACTCAGGAGCTCTAGAGGAGAATCCTGTATGTTGCCATCTTCTCCAGTTTCCACAGTGTTCCTGCATTCTTTGGTACCTCTATCTCCATCTTCAACCCAGCAGTAGCTGGCCATGTTCCACATCATAGCACACTGCCTCT
Organism: Apodemus speciosus; assembly: GCA_002335545.1. Taxonomy (NCBI): domain Eukaryota; kingdom Metazoa; phylum Chordata; class Mammalia; order Rodentia; family Muridae; genus Apodemus; species Apodemus speciosus. The sequence goes on from BDUI01006794.1 coordinate 34,065, forward strand.
TCTTCTGGCCTCGTACCCTTTTCTCTGCCTCTGATTAGACTGCCTCCTTCCATCTCTCAATTATAAGACCCCTTGTTTTGTTTTTGTGGTATTGGTGATTGAAATCATGGCCCTGCACATGCTGGACAACTGCTCCATCCCTGTGCTATGCTCCCAGCCACATATAAGAACTTTTGTGCTGACTTTGGTCCCACCTGCATAATGCAGTATGGTCTTCCCATCTCAACAAAACCTTAATTTAATCACATCTGAGGTTTCCTCTAATGTAAAGTAAATATTTAGCGACTGAGCTGAAGCTATGTTTGGGAAATCTTTTCTGTACATAGACTCCATGAAGAGTAGGGAAAGGTTCATGAGTTGGTGGGGCTCCTGAGGTTAAATGGGTTCCTGACTTTATAATGAAAGAGAAGAGGAACAGAGTCTAATACACTAGCAAACAGTAGGCCAGGTGCAGATGTCTTCCCAGTATTCTAGTGAAGAAGCACAGTCCCTTTTGAGACTTTTAGCTTCAAGAAAGCAACGCAGGTTTGCCATCTGTGATTTTCATTAGCTTGTTTTCTGAAATTCCTCATAATTAATCTTTTTCCCCAAAGAGGACTCCATTGGTCTGGAGTTCTTATAGAGGGTACTGCTTTCAGACTTAAGGTGTTTCAGGATACAATTTGGCCAGACACATACAGGCACTTTGCCAGTTCAGGCCTATGGAATTTTCCACTTGCAGCTAAGGAAAAGAGGAAAGCAATAAGGGTATGTAGGTTTGTGATGCTGGGCACTGTCGATATATGTGGAGGAGACATGTTTTAAAGAGAAAGAGATGATTTCACATCGCCAAGTAACTCTGGCTCACAAGTCCCAAGATGCTTCTCACATGTCCTTTGTAAGAGATACTTCACCTAGGCTGAAGGTCAAGTGGGCAGCATACTCCAGAATTTTCAAGAAAATTATAGGATCCCTTTYCAGGTAAAGTTTCTAAAACACATGGTTGGAGAAGGCAGAGGAAAAGACAGGGAACTCTGAGCTCCTTCTTGACTTCATGATGATTTTTAACTGAGAGATAAATCGAAACTTCCTCTCTCCGTAAAATGCAGTTCCTGCCATTTTAGAGAGCCACACCATAAATGCTTTCTGGCTGCTTTTGTGTCAACCTCCTGAAACATGCTACCCAGTAGAATACCCATGATAGGCTGATGGCCCAGCTCCTTGTAGCCCCGAAGAAGCACTCTATCATAGATGTGGATTGCGTTTGCTATTTTTACAGCAGTTCCAATTGGCCACAACTACATTTCTCCCTGGCTCAACCTATCCTTTTACAGGTCCTCGGGTAACTGATCTGGCTGTGCAGTGAAAATCCTTATGAAAAGGTCCAGGGGGAAATCACAGATTCTGTTTCAAAACCTGGAGCTACAAAATGCCCAGCAACTCTCTTCATTTTCTTCTATTCCATGTTCTGTTCTCAGACTCTTCAATTGGGAAAATAATTCCCATTCTTTTTCTAAGCTAACATAAGATAAATCTTCTGATATTTTACGTTGGGTTGTATTAAGTGGTCTGCTGTTACATACCAGTAATCCACTAATTTTTAGTTGTGCAAGTTTATTAACTATAGTCCTAATCGGGGCTTATTTAGAAAGACTTCTAAGATGACATTTATTTTCTCCAAGTTATGGTTTCTTTTCCTTCCTACTGGCCTTTATTTCTTTTCCTAGTTTACTGATCTCTGTTGTGGGACCTCCTCCTGTCTACTTGCCTTCCACTGAGCTCCATGACTTACGGGTAGTATACACTACATTGATGAATTTCAGGACAGACTTGATGCGTTAGATGCCTGGAATGTCTTGGCCTGTTGTAGATAGCAGAAGTAGAAAGCAATGTATTGTTGGAGAGTGTGCTAACTGGAGAGAAAGGCATGTTGTGATGTGGTTGATAGCCACTTTGGCTGATGATCAATACAGATACTTTCATTCACTTGATGCTAAAATCCCAAGGGACATGCTTTTAGAACTGTTTCTTGAACTGAACAAAAGCACAGGTTCATTTTCTGCTGATTTCCTTATAATGGATTAAGTCGATTTTAGAGCAAACTTGTAGACATAAGAGAACGCAGTAGGATATAATCTGAGAGAATTGAATGGAGTGTGTGTGTGTGTGTGTGTGTGTGTGTGTGTGTGTGTGTGTGTGTTACAATAGTCAAAAAGACCAGAGATTAAAATACTAACAGTATTCAGTGGGGAAGGGGGGAAACAGCCTATATTTAGAGAACTAGAGAGGAGGAAATCAAAAGCTTCAGATCTTGTGCTAGGTAATTAGAATAGCTTTGAGAGTACACACATAGTGAAGCCTGAAGACAGTAAATGAGACAAGACCCCCAAATCAAGTAGCTAAGGAATTTCAAATTGAAAACCAACTGTCCAAATCCAATTGAGGTCCCAGTTTACTGACCACCTGATACCAACAGGTGTTTTGGGACCCAAGAGGGGAGGGGGAATTTGGGTGCCCTGTTTACCTTCATCCTAGCTTTTCTTAGCCTTGAATAGCAACACCTCACACCTGTTCCAAACCTGTATTTCTTGAGGCAGCAAACCCTGCTGGACAGGAATGGCAGCAAATGGAGACTGTGCCTCTGAACCACTGTAACTCTGCAAGAGCAGCCCCCACCRGGTCTGGCTTCCTCTTACTATTTCCTTTCTCTTCTAAGCACTTTCTTCTCTTTTCTAACTTCTACTCAACACTAACTGGTCTCCCCTCATAGCTCCTCTTGCTCCGCCAGCACCCTACCACTGAGTTAGATGCCCAGCCCTTTCTCTACATGCATACTCCACATGATTGATATTAGTGGTATTCACATCCCTGCAATGCCACCTTCTAGGCAAATCCATGGCTCAGATCCTCTGCACTCCACTTCATGGCCTCCCTATGTCACTTTCTGCCATGCTAAGTAACATCCGAGTGTGGACACATGCCTACTTTATTTCCTTTCTGCCTTCTTTCCTTCTTTCTCTCTGTATCCTTCATCTTCTCTCCTTCCCTAGTGCTAGGATGACAGGTAGGCACCATCACATCCGGCTCCCACTTCTCTCTGCTCATCTTTTCTCCCCCATTCCTTTCTTCTATTTGACTACAAAGTGCTCACCATGGGGCAGAGACATTACTTTGTTTATTTTTTTTTAACCTTTTTTTAAAGCCAAGGGTGGAAAATTCCAGAGGCCTGAGTTAGTGATGGCTAGGTGCCTTTTCTGGAAATATAGTAACTGGAGTGCCAAGGGAATGTCATGGGATCACACATCTGGAAAAGCGATTCCCTAAAACGTCCTGGTTTTGAATTTAGGTCCATGTGAAAGAAGAGGAGGTTTTGAGCCGTGATGAAATCAATCATTACAACTGAACATCTGAGTTTACATCGCTTTCTTTTCCTTTGCTGCTGGGCTTCATTGGGAAATCATAGCCTTTGGCTTTTTAGGACTTTCTAGAGTCCAACCTTTTGCATAAGAAACAAACACATCTCTCACATCTCAGCTTAATTGAGGATTTCACTTTGTTGGAGTCAGTTGTTCGGCAGAGGCCAGCTCCATTTCAGAGCAACCGGAGTGGGTCTCCTGGGGCCGGGGAGCATCCTCCCAGATGTTACTAGGTGGAGCTGAGAAGATGAACCCCACCCTCATGAGTCTTGCTTCATCCCTGGAGAAATAACCTGGGCAGGGTTTTGCTTGCATATCCCTGAGGGCTGTAACAAATTAGAGGTGACTATCTTGACAGTTCGCCAAAAAGCAATCTTCTTGAAATACATAGAAAGTAGTCCATCATTCTGCTGCTTCTCATGAAGGCGGGGTGGGGGGGGAATAAAATCCCCAAGACCAGCAAAATGCCAGCTCCATTTGCATTGGTTTCATGTGACTATAAAGAAAGCACTCGGATTTCTTCAAGTCTCCCAGTCAAGTATGTAGGGTTACCTTTGTCCCATTTCCCCCCACCACAACCTCACCTACAGATTGAATCTCAGCCTCTCTGAGCTATCACTGCTTCCAAGAAAGACACTATCCGTTCTCCCCTTCCAAATCTCCCTCTTAATCTGAAATGCCCCTCCATCCTTCTCTTATCAAAAGGAGACCTGTCCGTCCTGCAGGGCTCACACCAAATGGTCATCCTCAACACTACCACCTCACTGAATAGCACATTGTTTTGTTTTTTTCTCTCTGAGGGTATGTAGCATGCCTCCAAAAACATGCTGTAGACTAAGTGGCATGAGACAATACATTTTTTCTCTCATAGTTTTGGAAATCAGACGTTCAAAAATCAGAATGGCAGGGCCACATTCCCTCAGAAGACTTCAGAGAAGTGTCTGTTGCTTTCCTGCCAGCTTTGGTAGCTCCCAGCTTCCTGGGTCCAAGGCTGGATAACTCTGGTCTTTGCCTGTGAGGGTCTGCTACACATTATCTATTGAAACAAGACAATTTCCCTCTGCTTCTTTCTTATATTAAAGGACACTTGAAATAGCATTTAGGGCTTGGCCTTATAAACCACAGTGATTTCCTCATTTCAAAATCTTGAACCCAGCCACATCTCTATGTGCCTTTTTGCCATAAAGGTACATTAGAAGGTTCCAGGCTTTAGACATGGGTACATGTTTCAGAGGCCATTCTTCAGATCATCCTACTAGTGTTAGGTTTTAGAGTGTATTGATTTTATTCTGTCTCATCAGTGTAAACTGTTGATAACTTTTTTTTCTCCAATTAGAATATTGATGCCTTAAGGGACAGCAGGAGAGTGGCAAAAGCTAATGTACAGTAAGTAGTCTGAGAACCAGAGGACCCAGCATAGCACTTTTAGTTTTTATTAACATTGGGGACTTCCATGCAGTCATTTGTAAAAGGGAAAGAATAACATTGTCTTTAGGACTTGGCAGAATTGTTCATAAAGCCAAAAGAAACACAAATTCAAGTGTTCAAAAATAAGGGGTAGAGACTTGAGAGATGGATCAGTGATTAATAGTGAATGCTACACTTGCAAAGGACCCATGCAAGGAGACTTTAAACCACCTGAAACTCCAGCTCCTGAGGAATCCAATGCCTTTGGTCTCTGCACACACACACACACACACACACACACACACACACACACACACACACTCAAAAATGATAATGAATCTTTTAAAGTAAGGGGCTAGGCAAATTAACAGCCATACACCAGAAAACCATGCAGGCATTGACATGACTTCTCACTAAGGAAAAGTTTCACTTATGAAACCGCATATAAAGTATCATCGTATCTCTGTAGAATAATACACATCTGATAGGTGTGAATTTAGCCATTTAATTACTCCCAACTTCCGTCTCCTCATCTGCAATATGGATGTAATGCTGGTGTAGACTGCAATGGGAATGTTGTGAAGCTTAATTAAAACAGTAAAACTCTTACAACAATGCACAGCACAGAAGAAGTACTGAATTAATATAGCCATTGGTATTATTGGCATTCTCAAAGAAAGTGTCCATGGGACATTTGTGTGTTTATTATGGTTATGTGCTTGTGGATATTAAGAGTGTATACTCTGGATGGTGGTATTGTGGATCAGCTTTATTCTTGCTTTATGTTTTCTGGGTTTTGCTTTTGTTTGAGATAGAATCTCACTGTGTATCCCTGCCGGGTCTAGAACTCATTACACAGACCAGGCTGAGCCAGAATCCGTGGAGATCCATCTGCCTCTTCCTCTCAGGTGCTGGGATTCTATGTATGTGCCAACATGCTGGGGTGTTTGGGGTTGCTTGTTTGCTTGCTTGCTTGCTTGTTTTTCTTTTCTGACAGTTTCACTAGGTAGTCTCTAATTTTTACTACCCAGACCAGGCAGATCTTGACTTTGTGGTGATGATCCTGGCTCTGCCTTCTGAGAGCTAGGGTAACGGGCATGAACCAACACTCCTGGCATGCTTTCTGGTTTTAAAACTTTTATTTTTACCTTGATCACAATAATTTTTAAAAGCGGAAACGTAGATTTCAAGACAAGAAGTGTACTTTTTGGGTGGCTATGTTTATGTGACAGACACTTCTATCTGTAATTTACTATATGTTCAATCTTTTTAGACAGAGATTTGCTCTGTAGCTCTACCTAACCTGGTAGTGGCTTTGTGACCCAGTGTGGCCTAGAACCCACAGCAGTTCTCCTGTTCCAGGCTCCCACATGCTGGGATTGTAGGCATGCTCTACCATCTCCGATTTACTGTTTGTTTATTTAGTTGCACATAAATGTGTGTTCGTGTGTGGTGTGTGTATATGCGTGTGAGTGTCTGCCGTGTTTAAGCATGAGTGTTCATGGTGGCTGTAAGAGGGTGTTGGATCCCCTGGAGCCTACGTTACAGGCAGTTGTAAGTTGTCGAGCATGAGTGCCTGGAAACCAAATTCAGGGCCTCTAGAAGATGGGTAAGTTCTCTAAACCACTGAGCCATTTCCAGTCCCATTTATTATTATTATTATTGTTATTATTATTATTATTATTATTATTATTTTGAGATAGGATCCATCTATTATGTAGCTCTGTCTGTTCTGGAACAGAATATGTAGACCAGCTGGCCTCAAACTCACAGAGATTCACCTGCCTCTACCTCTTGAGTGCTGGGATTAAAGGCATGTGATACCACATCCAGCTTCAAATGTTATTATTAAGACAATTTTTTCTACAGACCTTCAGATCCTTGCCTAGTGATTTGTACATCTCAAGTTCTCTGTTCAATGAAGACATTTTTTTCATGGTCTGGAAGTTACAGACTTTGATTCAAGTCAGTGATTGTCCTGAGTTTTTTGAATAGGCTTGTGTCTTGGTTCTTTTATTTATAAACATTTTTGATCTTTTGACATAGGAGTGTTAGAAATTACATGTGACTGCAAAATCGTACCTTACAGAAGATGCATAATATAGTATGGTCATTTGCATCCTGAAGGAATTATTTACCTTGCAAAGCATGTCAATAGAGTTTATTTAAAACAAACAAACAAAAAAGACTAAGTGTATGCTTAAATGATATGATTTCCCTCAAATTTAACTTCACAACAGGCTGGATTGGGCAAGCACGACTGTACCAAAACTGGGACAGTGATTGGCAGCTCTCTATGTACCATGACTCTGGGCTGTTCACAAACCCGTTTTATGGACACACTGCCACCCAGGTCACACAGTGAAGAGTAGAAGTTATAATTTCTGATTCCTAATCCCTCACATTAACAATAAAATTGTTTGGCTTTTACCTAGTAGCTTTCATCCAAAGCCTTCAAAGTGCTCAATCCACATTTGCTTCCCTATAATTAAACCAAGTGAGTCAGCAACAGAACTAGGAAAGCAACCTTCCAAACTACCAGTGGCAGGAGAAGCTAGTTCTCTGCTATGTCTTCTGACAGCAGGAAATACAGCACAAAATCGTTACAGTTTGTTTATTTTCAGAGAGATAAGTAGAATATTTTCTGTATATTTTAGAGTAAGTGTAAAACAGAACAGCAAGCACGGAGTTCACGTCCCATCCACTCTGCACAGCCTCTGGTCATTAGCACCCTGCACGAAAGTGGTGAGTTACAACAAGAACAAGAAAACCTACATTGTGTGGTGAGGTGTGGTGACACAGACCTGCTGCAGTCCCACACTTGGGAGATTGAGGTCTGAGAATAGTGAGTTTGAGGGCGATCTGGGCTACACGGTGAGAGAGCTTGTCTTAAAAAGGAAAAGGAGACATCGATAGCAGACGAGAGAGTTGGCTAAGTGGGCAAAGGCCTCTTGTGCAAGCGTGAGGGTCCAAGTTCAGATCCTCCACACCAAGTGAAAGGCAGGCATAGTTATGCACAGACCTGGAACTTCAGCAGCGGGTGGGGGTAGACACAGGCAGACCTTTGGTTCCTGGACTAGGCTCAGTGAGAGGTATGTCTTGAAATCAAGGTGGAAATGGATAGAGGAAGACAGCCAAAGTCAACCTTTAGTCTCTATACATGCACACACGATTGAGTGCACATACAAAAATACATGAGCACACATACAGGCATTACACACGCGCACACACACACACACACACACACACACACACACACACTCAAAAAAAAAACACATGATGAAGTTTTACTACTTGGGCTTACTATGTTACTAATAACAGCTCAGTGTTGCGTGCCAAACTTTTTTTCTGAGGAGAAATGCAATAGACATGTCTACTCACCCCAGATAAGGAGCCCATGACAGACCAAAGTACAGATACCACCAAAGTCCAACTGGGAGAACCAATGAGTTTTATTGGTGTTGCTGACAGGAATATGGGTGAGAGGTTACTTACAGGAGCAGAGATGATGAAAACACACACACACACACACACACACACACACAGTGTCACCAAAGCCTACATAAACATAGATGATATCTCACAGAAGCTGGGAACACAGTGCACAGCCTGGGGACAGTTCAACAGTTTGGAGAGTTGCTTCCCAAGTGACTCAGTTGCTCTAAACCTNCCTTTGAGGGACATCTGGGTTCTTTCCAACTTCTGGCTATTACAAATAAGGCTGCTATGAACATAGTGGAGCATGTGTCTTTGTTGCATGCAGGGGAATCCTCTGGGTATATGCCCAGAAGTGGTATAACAGGGTCCTCTGGAAGTGTCATGCCCAATTTTCTGAGGAACCGCCAGACTGATTTACAACTTTCTAATTCCTCTTTATCTGAGGATGATTATGATATAGGTTTTCTACTTAACGCTGAACATTCCATAGCTATGTATTCTCTGTACCTGACCAGTTGAGAGTCTCTGTGTTATGAACTGCCCACTGTAAAAAGAAGCTGCTCTGATGAAGATTGAGAGCTATTATTATAAAGATGTCTTGGTTAATCTTCTGTTGCTATGACAAAATATCACACCCACAGCAACTTCAAAAACAAAAGATTTAATTGAGCTTAGAGTTTCAGAGGGTCAGACTCTGTGACATCTGAGCAAAGGCACTGCAGATGGAACAGTAGAGAATGTACAAGCAAGCAGGAGGCAGACAAAGAGACACCCAGTGACACACTTCTAACAAAACTATACCCCATAATTCTTACCTAATACGAACCAAATGGGTACCAAGAATTCAAGCATTTGCACCTATGAGGGCCATTCTCATTTAAACTATCATAAAAGGTAAGTATTTACAGGGTAGTGGGACACTGCCAACTTAAAAATATATAGCATTAAGTTCTCCCCTAAGGCCCACGACTTCTTCAATCATGCCTGGCTCCTTGATTGGGTTTACCTTATCAGGAGTAAGCTTTCCTTTGTAGAACAGACCTTAAATCAATTTATAAAGCTTTGGTTTCCTCCTTAATCTTTATACCATTATTGCACCAATGAGCATATCTTGCCAGTCTAGTTGTCTGATCCCTATTATATAGCTCACAGGGTTCACAGCTGGGTGAGCCTCTTGACCACTTTTCTCCCCAGCACATAGCAACTTCCTGGTCTGTAAGGCTAGGCAGTAAGGAGGAAGCTTTTAGATCAGTACCAGCTTAATTTCCCCATGTACTGGAACCAAAGTGCAACTCGTTTAACAGTATGGTTTTACCATCAAGTTGGGAGGACAGCCAAGAATAATGGTAATAGCCTTGTTATATGGAGGGCCTCCAGGGCCACCTCTCACACCAGGACACATCATTCATTTGGCACTGGGTTTTGTATTTGTTAACCTCTGGATTCTGAGAGGATCATTAACTCCTATATAAAGTTGAGTGCTTTTGAAAAAATTCCCTTTGAATGAAGGAATTCGTTTGTTTGTCCATGGAACCAAGTTACCTTGTTTTCAAGTTTTAATGTTGTTTATTAAGTTCATTCTCAAGTTTTAAAGATTACATATATTATTTAATTGTTTTTTAATGTTAACATATTCTTTCCACTTCATGACCTGCTTTGGTGTGTGTGTGTGTGTGTGTGTGTGTGTGTGTGTGTGTGTGTGTGTATGCTTTGTGCGGATTGTAACAGCTGCCATGTGTTCTTAATTGCTATTAGCATGTCACAATTAGAATATAGAATACAATATAGAATAYAATACACTTTCCCATCTTCAGATTCTCACATATCTGCCACAATGTACCTTGGGCCACAGAATGAGTTATGTGGAAATCCTTTTCAGGACGGACTCCTTGACAGTCCCTTATKTTTAATATTTTGACAGGTTGAGTCTTTGATCTCCCACTGCTAAAAGTCAAATTTTTGCATGTAACTTACAGGTCTCACCCTTCCTTAATTCTTGTATGATAAAAATTAAAAATGTTTAATTAGAAGATCCTGATTAATATTTAGCTCTGGTTATAAATTTAGGGATTTTTCAACTGACTTTATAATTTGGATTATTCTATTTTGAGTGCTTTGATTAACAAACCAAATTTCTGGGTACTGAAGTCTTATAAATCTAATTGATTATGCTAAACTCATAAACACCAGGTGATTCTTATAATATTGTAAATGTTCAAGTGTGTTGTATATAAACCTAATAAAAATTCAGCTTAAAAGAAGATAAAATCAATCCTAAATTATTCATCTTAACTGTAATCACAAAGTTGAACTGTTATCCCAATAAACCAATCTCTTTACAAATAATTTACATTATAATAATAAATGAAAACTGTCTATAATTTTGGTGAAATATACAAAAATTATATGTATATAAACTAAAATACTAACGATTACTAATTTGGGATGGTAGGGTAGGTTTCATTTTCATTTTCATACTCAAATCTTCCTTCATTTTCTATGCATGTGTCATTCCTTAGTTAAGAAATAACCTAAGTTTTAAAACTATTTTATGCATACCTGTTCAGACATCAGGTCTGTGCTTGGGCTGATGGAGTGGGCCCCATATGCTTGGGTCTCTGACCCCTTCTTGGGCCATCTGGAGCCTAGATCTGCACACTTAGTATGGCAGGTAGGTTGTCCCCTGGGGCAAAGACTTTATGAGTTAGTATGTAGACACTTGTTATGACAGACTCTGAGGTTTTTACATTTTTGTTATTATTTTTAACACAGAGGGGACATTTTTGCTAGAACCACATCTAACAATCTGTGCCTTCCAGGTCATCATTGCAAATTCAAGTTCAGATAGAGGGAAGGTTGATTAAGAGGCTGTCGTCTTGAGGCACAGTGTGCAACTTCACTATGGCTGTATAGCAGATTGCTTGACTGGTTGCATTAACTTTGTAACGCTATGAAAAACTACCAAACAAATACAACTTAAGGCCTCACATTTCGAGAGGACAAAGTTCATTGTGGTGGGGAAGGATGGGGTAAGAGGGCCTCTACTGTGGCTATAGAGGTGTGAGGGGAGGTGGCTGGTCACATTGCACCTGCACTCAGGAAGCAGAGAGAGGTGAATGCTGGTGCTCAGCTCACTCTTTGCTTTTCCATCCAGTCTGAGACCCCAGTCTGGGATGCTGTTCACATTGAGGTTAGGTCTTCCCTTCTCAGTTAAACCTTTCTGGAGACACCCTCACGGGCACACCCAGGGGTACTGGAGTTACATTACCATTGGATTCCAAAGCCAGTCAAGTTGACAATCATAGTTTACCATCACAATGGCTGGCTGGCTGGCTGAAAGGTAGATGAATAAATACATGAGAAAATAATAGATTAGTGACTGGTCCTGAGCTTACAAATAATGAAGAAAATGGAAGATGAATACTATGTCATGACTGACAGATTGACAGACATAGATCCAGCCTGAATAGATGAAGGAACGACTGAATCAGTTGACTACTTGAGACAGAATGTGTGTGAATAATTAATTGATTTACTGAATAAATGATGCAGTGGAACAGAGGGTGCTAAATGGACTGACACCTTATGTCTGACTAAACTGTTGATTGAGAGACTAAGTAAAAGAATTAGAGAGAAGAAATGACCAAGTCAACAAAACATTGGCCGACACACTCTGCATGTGAATTTACTGACTGATGGAATGATGACCATCTAAAGGAACAAAATGATTAAGTGTCTACAATAAACAAGAGCCTGACAGACTGAGTGAATGCTGGAGGTCCTGGCGTGTCTTCTCCCTTGGGGTTGTCATGTTGTATCCTCTCACTACAGTGTAAAGTCAACCCCAGATGGTCCTTTCTTTAGCAGATCACATATCTTACTACATCAATCCTCTTACTGTCACCTTGACATTGCTTTCCTAGCCTGCCTTCATTTCATTTTTATACTGTCGGTGGAGTCTGATCTTGGGTTTGTGCCCATTCATCCTCTTTGTAATGGTTAGTGTCACAAACTTGACAGGATCTAGAATCACTAAGGAAGCAAGCCTCTGGAAACGGGAAGTGGGAAGACCCGCTCCAAAGGTGGGTGGCACCATTTCCTGGGCTGTGGTCCGAGACTGCAAGAGAAAGCTAGCTGAGCACCCACATTCATACTCCTCTGCTTCCTGACTGACAATTGCCTCAAACACCTGCTGACATGTTTTTTCCCAGCACTATGGACTCTGCATGGAGACCTGATCTGGTTCATGGGTGTGGTGACACAGGCATATCTGTCCTCAGCCACTGAGCAAAAAGATGTGCTGGCGTCTCTTGAGTAACTTCCAGACATATCTCTGTTAGGGAATCACAGTATCTGTTTGCTCCCCCTTTATTTTTTGGCTCATTTGGATCTGTCCTTATTTCCCAGCTCACCTGAAGGAGATTGATTCTTGAGACAATTTCTGTTGACATCAAGTCTTCCCTGGTGACCCATTGGGATCCAGCACCAGGAAGCAGCCTCCTACTCCCCTCCCTTGCCAGCTTGAAGTTGCCTTCAGGGACAAGAAGATTTTGCCACAGTAGACTCCATGTCTTATTAAAAGACTTGTTAATTGGGACACCGTACAACCCTTCATCCTTTTCACATCAGACAGCAGTTCTGTGGTCTGTTTATATTTGCTTGGGGAGCATTTCACAAGGGTGTTTATATTACAGGAAAGCTCAGAGGTTAGCCCTGCATTTCAGAGTGAAAATCTGCCAAAAATCCACCGCAAAGAAGCTGAAAATAGATGCAGTGTTGATTCATCAGCAGCCTCTCCGGGTGCTTTATTAGGGGCTGGCAGAGAACTAGAGCATCACCTGAATGTGCCAGGCTGAAGGGAAGGTGGCACTGACATGCCAATGGAGACGGTAGCCGGCAACTCTGAGAAGTCAGCTTGCCTGGTTCAAATCTGATAAACCAGGAAGCCTAATTAGATGTCAGGCATTCTGTAGGGGTCTGCGGAGTGGCCTAGCTTCCCGAAGGATCTTTGCACATGCAAACATGCACTCAGACCCTGCAAGTGGGGCAAATGGAAGCAAGCTATGTCTACCCCTCCTTGCATCTCAGGCAGCCTTTTTGCATCAGCTCACTGTAGACACAAGCAGCTGTATTGTGCTTCCAGGTCTATTTTATTCACTCTGATGGCATAACTAGAATTTGATAAATATTTGTTGGTGAAATAAATAAATAAATAAATAAATAAATGAATAAATAAATAAATAGACAAATAAATAAATGTCAAATCAAATCTGTCCTCTAAGGCCCATTGGAAAATTTTATAACCTCAGAATCKCTCCTGCTTATAAAATGAGACAAAAGCAAGCTCAAGACTATTGGGATGGAGTCCCTTTGTTGTCACTGTCCACGACTTTTACTAGTTAATGTTGTGTTTATCTTTTTGTTACCAAAGTAGTCACCACCATCAGTGGTGAAGACTTTCAAGTGTTGACTGTGTGACAGTTCATTATGCTACTAGTCTTCACAAAGCTTACGCATGTAAATTACCTTCAGTGGACAGATGAAGAAACCGAGGCATGCAGAGGCTCAAAAACAAAACTCTCTACCACTGTATGGAACTTACTGTTTGCTTAGATACTGTATACACTTTGAAGCCACGTAATCATAGAATAATCAAAGTGGGTCAGTTTGCCTACGCATATCTTGGATATGAGGAAAGTCCTATATATCCAGAAACCTCTTAATTCTCGACACATCAGGGCAGTGCTCTCTCTACTTAATGCTTTGGACAAAATGAGGGAAGTCGTTGATTATCTAGCACAGCTGGGAAAGGTTGAGGCACGAGGGGAAAGGTGAATGCCTACCTCCAGGCACTAAATGACAGAACTGGATTCTACCCCAGAGTTTAAGCACTACAGTGGTTTCTCTCTGGAATACATGGAGAAGCAACACTTCCTCCATTGGATTGTTAGAAAACAATACTCTAGCTTTTCCAGAAGAAGAATGGAGCTCAGGATTTTCTGTCCCATTCCAACCAAAACTATTTCCTTCTTTTCTCTTTACATCCATGATTCAGAGTCATAGTAGGTCATCTCTACCTGGTTGCCTTCCAGTCAGTCACATCTTGCCATTGGTGTGTTGGTTGGTCCCTCCATTGCTATTTCCATCTATTAACATTTGTTGCACTAAAGCAATCCGAAATGAATTGGGCTGGAAAATATCACAGGGGATCTTCTATGTCTGACCTCTCATTTTTTCTCTCTGTTTTGGCTCCCATGACCCTTATTCTGTGTCTCTGATGGTCCTTCTCAGGCTTTGCTTTTGCAGTTTTCTTTTTAAATGCTGCTGTTTTTCAGAACTCCTTTGACCTCTTTGCTGTCCCTATGCAGTTCCTCAAAGTCGCTACCATCATTTCTAAGACTTCACTGCCATTCTATATTCTTCGAGCTCTTCCCCTTTCCCTCGACTTCAAGCATACACATTTATGTTGTAGTAACAAACAGATCCCAGCATCACATTGAATTTATATATAAAATATATTCTATTGTATTATATATCAAATACTATCTATTTGATATATTTATATATCAAATACTATCTGTTTGTTGGATAGTAACTCATGTAGTCATTTTGAAACCCAGAGTCATGGATGTCCTACTGGTTATGGACACATGAATCCTGTAGTCCCTTTTGGCATGGAAATAGTCGAGTAGGGCACAAAGGGATGCCATGACTTTTAAACATCTCTTACCCAATTTAGCAAAGTTATTCGTGATGTAATCTGTGTAACTACAAAGGTGCTGTTGTAAATATGAGGATATTTAAGACATTTAGTGAGAACAAACATCTCTACCATTTCAAATAACTCCTGACAGCTTCACACAGTGTACACCAAGGAATCTCAAATGAAGTGAGTTTCTCAAGAAAGTTAAACATCATGGCATGCAAAAGTTTCTACCATGTAACTCCTGATCTTGGTGCTGCATGCCTATGCTGACAATATACCTGTCATGTACCATTTCTCCTCTACTTCTCCTCTACTTTTGGCAACCTATAGAAACTGATTTCATGTCCTCGGATTTGCTTGCCCCGGCCTGTTTTGTTGTCCACAGCTTTTCTTCTCTAGACTAAACACCCCAGGTCTTCAGTCTATTCCTTGTGGGGTGGTTTCAAGTTTTTGGCATCTTGTATGAAAGAAAATTCCTGCTACTTTGGAAACTTAGGCACAGAATGATTAGTTGGATACATTTAGACCATTGTGAAATTTTCTGGAGGCTTCCGTATCCCAAGAGAAATACTGTTTTATATATATATATTCTTTACTTACATTTCAAATGATTTTCCCTTTCCAGGATCCCCACTCCCCGAAAGTCCCATAAGCCCTAAAAATACTGTTCTTTAATTGCTGCTCTGATCTTGTCCAAGGGCCTTTGTCTAGGAGTCTACCCATGGCTAAAGTAGTCCTAAGCTTCATGAGGGTGCATGACCTCTGCACAAAATAGAAGTCCCATGGCTTCTGTTTGGATTGAAGTACTGGACAGAAAGCCTGAGGGAGAGAGGGCAGATAAAGAAAATAATAAGAAAAGAAAGAAGGGGGAGGGGAAGGAAGAAAGATGAGGAGGAAAGGAGAGACGAGGACGGAAGAAAAGGTGAGATGGAAGAAGAAAAACAGGGAGAGGGGAAGGAGAAAAGGGAGAAAGAAGATGTAGAGGAGGGGGAGGAGGTGAAGAAGACTGGAGGGGAAGTAATAAAAATATCTTAATTCTCCCCAGTGACTTTCATATTTTTAAAATTACTCAGATGACTCTGAAGGTGGATGGTCTTTCTTTAGTCATTACATTGCCTACCAGGAATCCCATGTCAGGCACTCTTCTCGTCACTGAGTCCATTGATATAAAATATCTTTATGAAAAAAACATGCAATTCACCAGTTAGGATCTCAATGTAGTACAGAAAACTGATTGTTTCTCCATAAATCAGCCAATCATCTCTTTCAGGTTGTAACTTACAGCAGGCATTACCCTGGCTCAATAGGCAGACATACCACATCAGTCCTGAGCAGAGGGAGTGTCGGGATGGGTGTGGGAAATAGGAGCTCCTCACTGTAGGCAACTTTGAATAAGCTATTTATACTGCTGATACTCTAGTATGGAGAAACGAAACCTCTAATTCCCTTCCCTTTCACCAGACTGCATAGTGCTGTGCTTGGAAAATGAGAATTTAATTTACTCTTCTTATTTTTACACATAAGGCTAGCTTGGTTTCTAGCAAAGTCTTTCTACTTTGTATACCTCAGGACCATATAGTGAACTCTTTATAGGTCACTTGTCTTTGATGCTTCCTCTCTTCCTCTTTGCTCTCCTCTAACCTTCTTCTCTTTATTTTCTCTTCCTTTTTTCTCTCTCTCCCCCTCCCTCCTTCCCTCCCTCCCTCCTTCCCTCCCTCCCTCCCTCCCTCCTTTTCTTCCTTCCTTCCTTCCTTTTGTTCTGGTGTATATCTGCATGTACCACTTCACCCATTTTTTGAGACAGGGTTTTTCACTGGTTTCTATTTGATAAGTAGCTAGGCTGGTAGGCCAGTGAGCCTCAGGAGTCAGTCTCTATCTCCCCAGTGCTGTAATTTATAAAGGTTCACATGTGCACACACACACACACACACACACACACACACACACACACACACACACCCCTTGCATTTTATTTGGTTTCTGGTGATTGAGCTCAGAGCCTTGTGTTGCAGAGCAAGGCTCTTTTCATACTGAGCTACCTCTGTAGCCTGGCATGTCAATTTCCCTCTCTTCCTGGTACCCTGAAGCCATTGACTGTATCTCATTCATTTTCGTCTCCCCAATATCTAAGCAGCCATCAGCACTTAATAGATGCCAAGTGTGCGCAGTCTGGAAAGATGATGCTGGAAGTGCTCTGTCCACTCCTGTTTCCGCATCCACACTCACATAGATAACAGCTTTCCAAATTCAAGCCTTTTCTTCCATTGCTTGAATAGCCACATGATGTGTTCATGTGCTCACTAAGTATCCTCCACCCCCCATGGCTTCATAAAATCCTGGTGTCTCAGCAAGGTCTCAAAATCATGAAAGGTCAGAGCCCTCCAATCTGTGCTGATTTGGGTCACTGTTTCCTTGAGACTTCCTTCGCTGCTTCTTTGATTAAAGCCGCATTCGCCTTGCCTCCCGCTTTTTAGCAATTACACTAATTAAGCTAATTTTTCTTTGTTCTCTCTATACAATTTGCATAAATGGCAAATTTATATATAGTGTCCCTAATTCTCCTGTAACTGCTCTGTAATTAACAGGATGCTCAGGCTAAATATAAATAAGTGCAGAAGGAAAAACAGCTTTCTGCTAAAATACAGATAGAAGCTGGGAGAAAAGGAAGGCAGAGAAGAAAACAGTTCTGAGCCTGTTCTAAACTCATTGTGCTTGATTGGGTCACAGTTGGAGGGTGCCAGCTAAAGGTCAGCTCCTGCATGAGTGTCTCTGAGAGCCTTGTCCCCAGGAGCAATAGGAAGACAGACCGGAAGCCATTGTATTGAAATAATAACAACATGGTACAATTTCTCCAGGTTGGGGGGTAGTGTGGTGTGGGCAAAGAACTATACAACATCCAGGAAATTGGGACACAAGTTCTAATTTTGACCAGCCAGCCAGGGCACCTTGAGTCAGGGGGCAGCAAAACCAAATCCCAGAGCTCTGGACACTTGATGGGGACACTGTAGAACATCCTGTAGTCCTGTCATCTCTATGTTCCAGTGATAAAATACACTAATGATGGTGATATGTTCAAAAATAGTACTAGATCAAGATTGAGACTTCCTTTTACAAATAGAAATGATTATGAATTGGCAAGTGTCTCGTGTAGGAAGGAGTCCTTTGAGTAGTGATAACAAGCAATCCATGAATCCTTAATTCTAGCTGTAGTTCTGTGACCCTGAAGAAACTCCCTAGAGTGTCTGAACCCAAGGCCCATTTTTCTTAGAGTGAGATTAAAGAAATGGCACTGGACAGTGTAGTGCCTGGCATGCACAAGCCCTTGATGCAATTTATATGATTTATGTGTCAAGTCATGAAACCCAGTCTTTCCTGGGGTTAGGTGAATGGGTGAAGCCGAATTTCCAGCCAACGTGTGTGAGCCTCAAACCAGAAACTTGGGTGATTTGAGAAATGTCTGGAAAGAAAATTCCTCAAATTTCTGAAAATTTGGGAGCTGTGATCAGGGTCATTGCAATGATAACAGCACTGTCTCATTATGTCACTTCCAGAAAAGTCAGCTCTGCGCTGCACACTTCTCCAAGCCTGGAGAAGGGACGCGAAAGAGACTTTGCTCTTTGTGGGAGGTGTGGGTAAATAGACATTGTAGATGTCTGTGATCCAAAGTCTCCTGAGAATGTGGTGTTTAAACCTTACACAGGCAGTCCATTTTAATGCTGAAGACCCCTTAGGAGTTTGGTTTTATAATCTTTTCATCTATGCCTTTTAAAATTGGTGTTTTGGTACATACTTTGTATTATATATCATATACTAAAATATGCATATAATTTATAAATAAATAATATACATGCCCAGGCATGCCCAATCATAAGATTTTTATTTATAGTGGAGAGGGAAGCTTGTTACAGGAAATTTTTGTTGTCATCCCCAGTGGCAGCTGACTGCTAGTTTGAGCACAGTACAGGGGAAGAGCGTAGTTTGTCAGAATTTCAGAGTCTACACGTGCACTCTCTGTATCTCATATTTGTTACTCATGAGCAGAAATAAAAAAATATTTCTTAGTTGTTTGGATAAGAAAGGAAGGCAAGGTAATATATAAAATCATTTTTGTGGCAAATAAGCAGATATTATTTTTCTTACCTGAGTATTTAGGACACTAATTTGAAGAGCTATTTACATGCATGCACGAAATGGTAAGATGCCTGTAAAATAAAACCATTTTATATTTAGTTTAAAAACTATTTTATTGTTCAAAGGTGAAATACCATTTAGACACCCACAGCCAAACAGTGGATGGAACTTGGGGACTATTATGGAAGAATAAGAGAACAGATTTTGTGTCCAGAAGAGGATAGGAACTTCACAAGAAGACCAACAACATAGACAACTAACCTGGATCCTTGGGGCCCTCAGATTCTGAACCACCAACCAAAGAACATACACAGGTTGGACATAGGCCTCCCCACACATATGTGGCAGATGTGTGGCTTAGTCTTCATCTGGGTCCTGAACAACTGGAATGGGGGCTATCCCAAAAGCTGTTGTCTATACATGAGGTGTGTTCTTCCAGCTGGGCTGCCTCRTCTGGCCTCAGTTGGAGAGGAAGTGCTTAGCATTGCAGAGACTTAAAGTGCTGGGGGTGGAGGGATACCAAGGTGGGCAGGCCCACCTGATCAGAGGAGAAGGGGAGGGGGTGGGAGAAGGATTGTGGAAAGGAGTGATCTGGAGGAGTGAGATGTAAATAAGTAAAAACGAAAATTACATTAAAAACAAAACAAAGCAAAAACAGGGAGGTACCCACACCATATGTGACTCATCTGCTCAGTAGCAAACAGCCTTACCTACCCAGCATAGCCACATGTTTCTGTATCATGTCACATGCTGACGGATGTGGTTTGGCAATGGCTGCTTTGGCTCCATTCATTCTGCTCTCTGTGTTGTCTCATTTCAGGCATTGTCGCCCTGTGCAGGTTGCCTTTAAGGCCAAAGAAGCATTGCACTGGAAGTCCCACTCAGACATGGCTCATACCCTGCAGCTCACTCATGCTGCCTTGAGTGGAGCAAGACACACAGTAGGAAGGGGAGTGGACCTGGTTTCTTTGACACTCTCCACTGTGTTATCTTCAACCTGGCCTCTCTGAAAATGGGCGGTGCCTCTTTCTCTGTTAATAGTGTCTTTAACTTTTTTTTTTCATGTGGATAAAGTTTGATTTTTTTTTAAACGSATAAAGTTGGAGGATTTTTGTTTTGCTTTGTTTGTTTTTTGTTTAGTAAAATCCAAGCAGTATTTTTCAGAGGCCTTAAGGCTGGACACTCTGATAAGCTACGCAATGAGCAGCATCCCTTCTTCCTAAGCTTTTACACTGCAACGCAAGCCCTTTTGTTTTTTTTTTTTCTTCTTCCTTTTTAAAAAATCTGACTCATAGTTAGAATACACTAGGAAATACTAACTTATAGCACTTTAAAATTTAAAAGAACCAAATCTAGAATTTAAAATAGAGAGTGAAATGAAGTTGGTTGGTAGAAAGGTGTGGGTGAGTCTGGGAGGAGAACGGAGTGAATGTGATTAGGATACATTGTATGAAAAAATATTCTCGAAAGAATTAATAGTAGTAACAGAAAGAGAAGAGCTTGTAGGTTTGCTTATCCCTCATTAAGTTTGCACCAGAGCCAACTAGATGGACTCAACATTGGAAACAGAGCTAAACAAGAGAAAGACATTCTGAACATACTGTGGGATGCTGGGAGAAGTGATGCCAATTCTCCCTTCTAGGCTATGGCTCCACAGTAGACTACCAATAAAAAGTGGCTTTCAGAAATCTTTTATGGGATGAAGGAATATGAACAAAGAGCCCTAAAATTCAGCCAGGAGGCTTTTCTAGTGTGATGTACCCAAGAATTAAGTTCTAAAGATGGCAGAGACACTCCCTGTAAATAACTCTTTTCTCAGCTGGGTAATCCAGAGATAATGAGAGGGATGAACCAAGCCCAATCAGGTGATTAAGATAAGGCTCCAGTCCTAGGATGAAGAACAAGACAAGTGCTGTACATGATAATGGATTTTTATTGTGAAGTTGATTGGATAATAACTCTTGTAGGGCATTAGTGAAGCAAGACTTTGAAGGCTTCCTTGGGAGTGTTTACACACAAGAGGATTAACTGAGAGGGTAAGACCTGCTCTGAAAGTGAGTAGTATCACCCTTTGAGTTGGGGGAGGGCAACTTGTGTCAGTCATCCTTTCCCTGCTCCCCAATCTGCATAGGCAGAGGAAGCTCCCAGTAGGGACAAGCCATCCCTGCCACTGTCTTCCCTACCACAAGGAACTGTATCCCCACAAACCATGAGGGATACAGAGGTTTTCTTCCATAATTCGCTTCCTGTCATAGCCATATAAAAAGTGACCAATACAGATGGGTGTTTTGGGGGAAATAAAGACCCTACTTACAAATATACCTACTTACAGGGAAACCTACAAGGAATGGTAGAGTAGCCTGGAGCTGGGGAAAGATGGGAGGTATCACATTTCTTAAGTAAGAAGATCTGAAGGAGAAGATCCCAGTTCCCAGAGGAAAAAAAAAAGCAGTGTGGAAAAGACAGTGCAGGTAAAATGACTGTTTGATGTAGGGACATGTCGGTGCCACTGCAGAGAATGAGCCAGGGAGATGAATTGCTCAGTGTTGTTCTTGCAAATATCTTTTGTCTTCTGCATATTCTTGTTGATTGAGCCCAGGGAAAACCAGCCCACAGAGGTGAGCAAACCAGGAGGATAACTGGATGAGAAGTATGTCATAGACACCCTTGCTCTGAATTTTCTCAACCCACTTTATGAGTGCACCAGCACTGTAAAGGAACTTTCTCCATCTGCTTCTTGGCCACAGAGCATTTTCTCACCACATTCAGGACAATCCATCTGCCTATTATGTAGGACAATGCAACATGCAGAACATTTAATGCCCCAAACTCAACTGCCAAACCCAAGGGTGTATATCCAGAATACACACTGTGTCTCTACATCTCATTTGCAGAGGTTTGCATGGGTCCAGATATCAGTACACATTCTTGGTGCTCTCACCGAGGTCACCTCTCACATCTCCCGTTCCTGATATATACTTCTTGGGATCACCTGCCCAATGAACTACCTTCGTGCTAGACTTAGTTCTAAGACCTCTTCAGGAGAAATCAAATCATAGAAAATGCATAGAAAATGACCCAGAAGGGCAAACAGAAACTGTATAGCTCAATGCATAAGGGGAGGGGTGTTGAATCCTAGAGGCAAATAACTCAGTATAGAAATACTGTCAAGAAAACAAACTGGAGGGACTGTGGCAACAAAGAAGGGGCACCCAGCCTGGGATGTTGGGTGTGGTGATGGAAGGCTTCCTGAGAAGTACAATTTCTAAGACCTGTCTTCTTTCGGAAAGAAGCAGGCTTTCTCCAAACTGAAAAATTCACAGAGCCTGAAGGTGAGAATTCTGTCCCCTCTTCCTCTCTGTGGGAGAGGAGCTGATTGGAAGCCTGCTCACCATTGCTCATTCCTCCTGCTGTTTTGAAAGGTTCTGATATGAGGGAAAATATCCTCTCTGGGGAGCCCTTGCCCTTTCATGATTTGCCAAACACCTCCTCAGCAAGGTATCCGAAGCCCTCTGCAGCTGATTGAGATTCAAAGAGAAAGCAGATCTAAATGAAGGGTCTGAGTGAAAAGACTGTGTTTATTGTTGCTCTCTGGCATCCCTGGCAATCTTCACCAGAGGAATTTCCACACCACGCTGCCTGCCTGCCAGGCAGACTGGGGAAAGGCTTCTCGTGGAGCAGCAGGCGCATCTGTTTAAAGGAGAAAATGTTCATGGTGGTGAATTGAAGTTGTTTGATGCACTTCAGGGAAACTGCCCTAAATAGTCTTTGATGCATACCTCTTAATAACCTTCGTTCTACCTGAGTGTGGCCTATGTGATTTTTAAGATAATAGAAATCAGAAAATGGAGGCTGGTACTACAGCCCAGGCCCCTCGTTTATACGGGAAAGTGTGGTCAGAGCAGCCAAATGGCTACCCGATGGCCATGGGGCACATGAGTTACAGAGAGAACCTAGTACTCATGTCTACCCCAGTGGGGAAGTAGCAAGATGGTAGCTTGATCCTTAAGTGTGGTACTATCCAGTCTTGCAAATTCTGCATGCACTTGTTTAGCACTAGTCATGGATCTGATCCGATGTTATACTTTGTTGAAAAGACAGCGATGCAAAAAATAAAACCCAAATTGACTTGAGCCTCAAGATACCACAGTATGTTAAGAGACATGGATTTTCATTTCAGCAAATGTATCCATCCTAGAAAGCCAAGACGCTGATGGACATGTCAGTACACACAGACTGGGGGACCACACAGGATCCTCACGTCCTCCATCTCCAGACTGGGTCGTGAAGAGTATTCAATAGAATTTCCTGTTCACACAGATCCCCAGATTGTTATCTTATCTAGAACTGGGGTCTTGGTGAATATCATTCTTAAAACGGCATCCTATTGGGTTAGCATTGGTTTTAAGTGACAAATGTCATTATGGGAAAGACGGCTGACAAAGGAATGTTACATGAAGACTGAGGCAGGGGGTCAGAATGACAGAGCTACAAGGAATAAATAGCAAGAGTTGCAGGCAATGCCTAGACACCAAAGGACAGGCATATGATAGTGTTGTCCCTGTGGGCTTTAGAGGAGCAATAGTTCTACCAACAACTCACTTTCTCACTCCCAGACTCCACAGTGGTATCAGAATATACTTCTGTTCTTTTAAGTCATGTAGTTTGTGGTACTTTGTTGCATTAGTCGTAGAATGTTAAAAGTCTTTAAGCTAAGGGCTTAGTTTCTTCCTACAGGTATAGGAAGCTGTTGAAGGGCAGATTGTCTTTAATGTAAGGCTGACTCATACTTCTATATCAGTCACCTGCACTTTTCCCACCATTTGAGGTGACCTCAGAACAGCTGTGTCATGAAACTGCCGTACAAAGTTTTCAACTTCCTACTCCTGTAGAAGACAGGTCAGGAAAATTATCAAGGGGAGCTTTCCAGCAAGGTGGCTCATGAGAGAGTCCTTAGAGGATAGCGATGAGCAATTATCTTATAGGAAGTGACAGAAGGAAAGTCCATGGAAGAGGGACAAGTAGGGCAAAGGCTTAGAACTAAAAACAAGAGGCGTATGTTTGTGTCTGTGATAATGTATGTGTACATGAGTGGAGGTGTTTTAAACTTGTGTATGTATGTATGTATGTATGTATGTATGTATGTATGTATGTATGTATACTACTCAACAAGTAGTATTTGAAGACTTGAGGACTAAGGATAAGAGAGCTCACAGTTCAAGTTATATAGTAAGTATAACATAGTGGGGAAGTTCTGGGGGCAGGAGCTTGAGGCATTGCATCACTTTACATGCACAGTCAGGAAGTCACAATAAATTAATGCCGGTATGTATAGACTTTCCCTAGTATAGCAGTCAAGCATCCAAGTTTATGTATGGGTAGGTCTTCTCACTTCAATTCCCTTAATCTAGATATCCCAGAGGCTAAGTTCATCTAGATCATCCCTCACAAGCAAGCCCAGAGGTCTCTCCTAGGTAATTCTAGATCCATCTAGGCTGACATTTAATAATAACCATCTAGCATCCTTCCTAGGTGACAGACCTTATATTAGTCAGAGGCTGTCACTGTGGCCAAACACTTGGGAAAGGCAACTGACAAAGGGGATATGTTTGTCAGGCATGGCTTCAAAGGACTCCGTCTAACGTCAGAGAGAGACGCTGCTTTGGGACAAAGATGAGGTAGATTATGATAACAAAAGTATGTGATGGTAAGGGACACTTACCTCACAGCAGGTAGGAAGCAGAGAGAGAGAGAGAGAGAGAGAGAGAGAGAGAGAGAGAGAGAGAGAAGTGAAGTAGAAAGGGCTCAGGGCCAAGGTAGACTTCTCAAAAGCATGCATCAGGAACCTGCTTCCTCTATTCCTCTACCTGGGGTCTCCCTTCCACAGTTTCATCACTCCTCAATAATCTATCCAGAAGTTTGAATCTATCAGTGGATTAAACCATTTATTATACCAGAGTCCTTATGATTCAATGGAAACACCCTCAGAGACACACCTAGAGGTGAGTTTCATTACTCTTCTATGTGTCTCTCAATCTATCAAGGTAACAATCGGTATTATCCATCACAGTGCATGTAACAGCGAGTATAATAGTCAGCTGTCTAACCTCAAATCACTCCAATGATAGCTCAGATGCAAAGGAAAGAGACCATATAGGTGGATTTAGAGATTCTATACATTGTAAGTATTAACTAAATAAGTACTGATTTTTATAACATCTCCATAGGTTCCACAGGAATAACTTCTCATGCCCTCTAGTAAAGGGATCAGCTACAGAGCAAAAGAACACTGAAGCCCAAGGTTCTTCTTTCTTGCCAGAACATTACAGTTTTTTCTTGGTTCTAGAAATGATTATATATAGACACACACAAACTGGAGTCAACGGGAATATATTGTATTATTTACATTGCATTATCTATTATCTATCTATCTATCTATCTATCTATCTATCTATCTATCTATCTATCTATCTATCTATCTATCTATCTATCTATCTATCTAATCTATCCAGTCAATTTGTTTGTACATATGAGTGTATTTGGGGCTTACCCCTTGAAATTGTGTAACCTGTCAGCAGACTTGTTCTTGGAGAAAATGGATTCTCTGTTTGTGTACAGACATTGGCTGCCTACAGCTCTTTATGTGGAGATAGAGCCTTGTGATAGTTCCCTCACCCATGTTAGTATATACACTAATGTCATTAGGCTGTTCTTGTGAAAGTATTCATACTGTTGAGATCCATCAATGCATCATGCTTTTGTCTAGGAGATCATTTTGCAGCAGGTAAGAGTGTCTTCTGGGTTCTTCAGTCATTTTTCCACAATGTTCCCAAAGCCTGAGGTATAGGATTTGTGTTTTAGATGTACCAACTGGAGGTAGGCACCACATACTCATTATTTTCTCCATTATTGGTCTCTATAATAGCTTCTGTCTTTTGAAAAAATGACGAGAGATGAGAGTCACTGTATCTCTGAATATAAGGGTAAGCATTTAGAACATGAGCAGAAATAATATTGGTTTAAGAAAATGGCAGTAGTACGTTCTCCTCTAGGACCTATGATGTCTCCAGCCATGGATAGTTGGCTAGGTTTACAGTACCAAGCATGAATTCCTTTCTTAATGGCTATGTTCAATATGTTTGTTGAAGTAAAATATTATATGCAAGTTGACTTTAATTGTTGCAGATTTTGATAACCTTAACACAGAATTTATAACAATAGTCTCATTCTACTGGTCGTATAGATGAAAACAAATATCATCCTATTGAATTTTTTTACAGTCGGTGCCTTTTAGTACTGTTACTTTTGTGTGTGTGTGTGTGTGTGTGTGTGTGTGTGTATCAGAGAACAACTTGTGGAAGTTCATTCTCTCCTCCTATCACATGGATTCTAGGGGATCACCTCAATCCTTTACATTATTTTCAACTCCCAGTAGTGTTTATTATTATTTTGAGGATTTGTTCACTATATTTTGAACATATTCACACCCTCATCTTATTACCCCCAGCACCATTTCATTACTTTCCACCAACTTTGAGACAACTTCTTTCTCCCACTGAATTCAGTTTGTGTTGCCAGCTCATATTGGGCTTAGGGCCCACTCTGGTATGTGGTCAGCCTATGGGGCAGGGGATTACATCATTAAAGAAAATAGACAATGCCTCTCCTGAAAGCTACCAAATGCCAATGCCTCCACATCCACCTACTCTTTGGAGTTTTGTCTGGCTGGAACTGTGTAGGTCTGGTGCATGCCATCATAATTGCAATGAGTTCATATGTACACCTTCCCTGCTGTATCTGGAAAACATCCTTTTAAAAAGTTTTCYACCAAATCTAGCTCTTACACTCTTTCTGCCTCTTTGTTATGCATGTGGTTGAGTCTTGGGGTGAGGGCTATGACATGAATGTCCAGTTTTGGGATGAGCACTCCGTAGTCTTTTGTTCTCCACACATTGTCGAGAGTCTCAGTTGCCATCTTCTGTAAGGAGACATTTCTCTCATAGGATTTAGAGATGCTCTGATCTATATGTACAGAAATAAGTCATTAGGAGTCCTTTTTAATACTATATTCATTCAAAAGCATAATAGCATTGGGTTCTCCCCTAGGGCCCGTGAGCTCTCTAGCTATAGGTTCTGAATCCTTCTAATAGCATCAAGTATTTCTACATATTGAAGTCAGTTTTCAAATCTGGAATTGTCTTTATTATTTCCTTCAGCTCTGTGCTTGCTTTTCTTGGACTTCCTCAGTAAACTGTGTAGAGTCTTTCACAATGTTTATAATTGTTCTTTTAAATCCCATGTCATGGA
>BDUI01006795.1:22497-39043 GCA_002335545.1 Apodemus speciosus
TAGAAATGAAAAGGGAGATATAACAACAGAAACTGAGGAAATTCAACAAATCATCAGATCCTACTACAAAAGCCTATACTCAACACAACTGGAGAGTCTGGAGGAAATGGACAATTTCCTAGACAGATACCAAATACCAAAATTAAATCAGGATCAAATAGATATTCTAAACAGTCCCATAACCCCCAAAGTAATAGAAGGGGTCATAGAAAGTCTTCCGACCAAAAAGAGCTCAGGACCAGATGGTTTTAGTGCAGAATTCTATCGGACCTTTTAATCAATTTTGAATGAACTATTATGATAAATATTAAGGAATGTTCTGGAATTCTATTATTTAATTTTAATTTACTTAGAGATAACCATTTGCTCCAGCACCTAAGTTTACAAGAGTACCTTTACTACATGGAATTTTTCTGCTAACAGTAGCTTTATTACATTTCAAAGTTAGTTGGTATTTTCTTCACTTTTACAGTTATACGTGTTCATTTTAGAGAGTAGATTTACTGCAGTGAAAGAGTCCCATTGTTGACATAGTTCTATGTATTAAACTATGTATTAACATATTTCAGCTATTAAACTTAGAATAATGAATTGAAACAGAATGACTGAGGGGAGGAAAGAATTGTTTCCAATTAAGTCTACATGAAGCTTTCTTTTGCAATTTATACTTATAGCAAGTGTTCCCCAGGAAATGTCCATTTTGGTATTTTTATCCCATGAACATCTTCAGGAACAGATGTGTCCTCCTTGGAAGTAAATGGGATAATGGATAAGCAGAATGTTTGGCTAGCGGGATGTTTCTGGTTTAATCTTTGCTTAACAAAGGCAATCATATTTTTCTGTCATAGTCTTCCAGGACATTTGGGTCAGCAATGCAATGACCTGACTGAATTGATACTTGCCTTTTGAATTGAAGATGTGCAGGAGATTTAAACAAAGATTATTTAGATTCTAGATGCTGCTTGATTGACTTCTTACAGATGGCATGATAGCAGTAGTGAGCGGAATGCCGTTGTCTTATTTTTCCCACCAACAAAGTGCTTGCCTATTGAATAGATAGGGAAGAGTCCTGTAGCTAAGCAGATGTTACAAGAAACAGGAATTATACCCAATCAAGATAGACTTAAGGAAAGTAATGAAAAAGATGGGACTTTTACGAAATTTGGGCTTTGGTTCAGCTGTACCTCATGAAAGCTACAGAGGAAAATACAATGAAATGTCTTTGTATTTCAGTCATTTTCTCTATTTTACACACACACACACACACACACACACACACACACACACACACACACACACCTCTTTAAATTTGGGTATAATCTGTTTTACTCTTATTTTTAGAAATCAGTTCTCTATGTTCAATATTTGAATCTAATCTGGTCTTTTATTACTTCCTTTCATACTGGTTATTTGGAATCTCTGTGACCCTATTTTAGATTCCAAGAAGAGACTATTATTCAGATCACATACCTGGGGATGAGTCTTCATCTCTCACCCCATTCACAGCTTTTTGGGAACTTCACTTTTAGAACAGCTTTCTACTCGACACACAGAAAAATCAATTTTATTTCCTTATTAGGTACTTTCTTCCTACTCTCTGACCTTTCTTATTTCATTTAGTTAGTTCTATCTTCCTCTTTCCATTGTCTACCCTTTAAATAACAGCTTGAAGAATGCCAAAGATAGACTCTGGTACATATATCAGGGACCATGGGAAAGTCTAGGGGTAGAAGAGGGGTTAGGAGGCCCCTAACTAACTTCAATCTGGAAGTCTGACTCACAGCACACAGGGAAATAGCCCTGCTATTATTTTGTTTACATCAATTATAATTAGTCTTATGGAAATTAACAATTTACAGTTTGATTAACTCTGCTTTAATATTTTAGTGAATAATGGAGCTCTACCTAATTTTGGAACTATGCAAATGGAGGCATCTAAAAGAGCCAGCTAAAATTACCCATCAAAAATAAATATTGAAAAATGCCTCTTTGGGATGCGCCTAGCCTAGAAGAGACTTGAAGTACCAGGGTAGGGTGATACACAGGGGGTTCCCCATCTGCTCAGAGGAGAAAGGGAGAGGGGGAGCATGGAAGTATTGTGGGAGGGGGTGACCCAAAGGGATGCAGTAAGCAGGATGTAGAATGAATAAGTTAAAAATATTACAAAAAATATATCTCTTTGCTCTAAGCCTTTCCTTTTAGGTCATCACCATTTCTATGTGACTCCTACCAATACACAAAATGACCAGGGACCCACAGTTAAATATCAGCATCCCAAAGTTCAAGTTGTATTACAGAGCTATACCAAGAAAAACAATACTTTATTATCATAAAAGACATATTGGCCAATGGAATAGAATTGAATAATCAGGTATAATTATTTTATTGAATATATTCTTTATTTACATCTCAAATGTTATCCCCTTTCCCAGTTTCCCCCTCCCAGATAGCCCCTATCCGATCCTCTCTCCCCCTACTTCTATGAGGGTGTTCCTCCACCCACCCTACTCCTATCTCCCCACCCTCGATGCCTCTACATTGGAGCATCTATAGAGCCCTCATAGGACCAAAGATCTCTCCTCCCATTAATGCCTGATGAGGCAATCCTCTGCTACATATGCAGCTAGAGCCATGTTGGTTGATGGCTTAGCCCCTAGGAGCTCTGGTTGGTTGATATTGTTGTTGTTCCTATGAGGCTGCAAACTACTTCAGCTCCTATAGTCCTTTAATTTTACATATCTATAAATACCTGATTATTGACAAAGAAGAAAACAAAAACAAAACAAGAAAAGCAAACAAACACTGGAGAAAAGACAGCATCAACAAAATGGTGCTGGTTAAACCCCTCTCTCAAGGCTCAGAGATCTATATAGAAGGAGAGGCAGAAAGATTGCAAAAGTCTGAGGTAGCTGGTAACTCCAAGAAAAAGTATCTTCTAGAACAGTACTGATACACGTGAACTCAGGAACCGTGACAGCACACTCTGAACCTGCACAGGTTTAAAACCGACAAAATCCCCACACTGAGAGGAGGAATTGAACGCAAAAGCCTCTCCTAACCAAGATGCTATTTGCAGTTGATAGTTCTTGGGAAAAATAATTTTTTTCTATATTGGGGTGTCACTGAGCATATCAACCATGATCCAGGGCAGGTCCCATGGCCAAGAGTAGTTCACCAAAACAAAGCAGACTCCATGTTCTCTTGTGTACTTTTGGTTTTATTTGGTTTTGGTTATTCTATTGTTTTTTGGTTTTGTTTGGGAATTTTAAAATTCATTTTGTTTGTGTGGATTTACTGTAAGAGGAAAAAAACCCATAAAATTAGGTGGGTAGGGAGGTGAAGAGTTGGGAGTATCTATGAGGAACTGGGGAGAGAATATGATCACAATACATTTTAAGAAAAATATTATAAACAAAAAGTCAATTAAAATAGCACTGCCTGCTTATTTTTAGAATATGGAAAGGCAAACTGGTAAAATGACACCTCTCACTGAATGCTGTCATTCTAGCTAAAAGAAAACAAATCGTAAGGAAGCAAAGCCTATCTGTAGTAGACACAAGTCATCCTTTCCTGTGTGCATCCACTCATGTGTGCTTAAAATAATTCCACTAATTAGTTTGCAATCATATTATAGTTCTGTTTTCCTCTGTAGAATCGACCTCAGAGGTCCAAGCTGTGTAGATAGAAACGATTCCCCAGAACACATAATTTCTCAGGGACCACAGGTGTTTGTACTCATGCTGTCACTCTTGAATGTCTATGGCCATAGGTGGGAAGCTCTTTATTAGTCTGGCTCTTACTTGTCTTTTTTCAATTGTTTTTACACTTGTGTTCAACTGTATTTGGATGTGCTTTCTGTTTTCTTTTTCTCCTCCTCTGACTCCAGGTCTAATTCAAAATATCTGTGCAAAAGGAAAGGTCTAACATTAGAAACAATTAAGTTGATAAATGGTCCTTACCAGCATTAGAAGAACTAAGATCATCCCAACTTTTAGTTCCTGAGAATTGAGACTCCTGATTYTCCTTTGTATTTGCTTCTGCTTTTATACCTAGCTGGTTAGACCCTGCTAGATTCCACCTCTGTGTCTCTTTTCTTCTTACCATCTTGTCTCTACTTCTGAGACCCATGGCTGGTCCTCAGAAGCCACAGTAGCCCAGCCAAACATTGATTGTATAATGGTTAATATGATTTGAACATTTCTGTGTCTAAAATGCTTGTCTCCTTGTAACACTAGAAGGTGGTGTTTATAAAGCCACTTAAGACTATGGAGGAATGCTGACTTGATTTATTCTTAAGATTATTCACTTAAATTGGCTTTTTATAGATAGAAAGTAAGTACAAGCTTTTAATGAGATTGAAGGCAATAAAATGTAAATGAAATAAATCTGATTTGTAAAATGACTCTACTTGAATATGCTAGAATTTTATTTCTGAAAGAAACACTCCATTCTTTTCTGAGACAAGTCCAGGATACTGTTGAATTCTTGATTCTCTTGTTGTAGCTACTTGAGTACTAGAATTTTAGTTGTAGATCATCATACCTGGCAGAAAATGTCTTTATTTCAAGCATTTATAATAAGAACAAAATCTCTGTGCTAGTTTTAAATATTATTGCAAATTGTTCAAGGTGGCATTCAAAGTGAATTCCTTATTGTTTCAGTGTACCAAAAAAGACTGAAGAAGGGCCTGAGAATCATCTGTTTCTGTGGTAGGCTTCTGTTAGTGGATAGGAAAGGATGTCAATACTAGAGTAGAGATCTGACTTCACAAACAAAACCTGTGTTTGTTTGTCCTTTACTTGGCAATTTGGTGTGATGGATTTGGCTTAAAGCAAGACAGCCTTGCTCTTCACTAGAGAACTTTGGACACATTTGCTTTCAGCAGTGTTTCAAAACGGCAGCATGATTATGAAACAAGTAAAGGCAATTTCCTAAGGGAGGTAGCTGCTACTGCTGACTGCTCCCCCAGCAGAAATGAGGATGTAAAATCATGTCTTGAACAACACCAGGGAAAAAGAATTAAGAAAATGCTGATCATAAAACAGATGCTTTTGAGTTTATACTTAAGATGCCAAAATATCCCCAAATCTCTTTGCTATTTAACCTTTACAAATAATTTAAAAGGTGTTGATGACATGTAACAGAGTTTTGTGTTATTGCTGTTTTTACTTAGACAATATATAGATTTAAATTTTATTAGCACAGAAATAATGTGAAACCATGACTGTAGATTTTTCATCTTCCGTATGGGGGCTTTCTTGGATACTGTTCTCCTTTAGAGCTCCATGCTGCTTTGAAGGGCTGCCACTGAAGACACTCCCACAGGAACTACAAAGCAACCCGCAAATATGGATGCTCTCCAAATGCTTAATGGGAACCTATAGCTGAGAAATATAACAAAGGTTATACATCAAACAAAAGAAGTACTATCTTAATAATTCAATTAGAATATAGCAAATAAGTAAGCATATGACTTCTGTAATTTATTGATGGTTAGATAATAGCCACAGTAGGAATGGATGATGTACAGATTCATGAATTATTCCTCTACTCAGCTTTTAATTGCGGAAATTAAATGTTTAAGTTGTGCTTCAGGCTTTTATTGTTAATGAGAACAACCATTTATTCTATCCCGAAAAACTTAAATGGAACTTTTTTTTTTTGGTGTGTATAATAAACACACATTTTTTAGTATGCATTTCTTCAATTTATTAGAGATAGAATTATAATTAGGGCCTGGAGAGAGATGGCTCTGTGTTTAAGAGAAGTTTCTTTTCTTCCAAAAGAACCAATGTTTTGTTCCCAGCATCCACATAGTGACTTACAACCATCTGTAACTCTAGGTCCAGAGGATCTGATGCCCTTTTCTGGTCTGAGAAGGCATGTGTACTTAGACATAACACGCAGGCAAACCCTCATACACGTAAAATAAAAATGATAAACAAATATAAAAATGAACAACTCGTTTAAACATACAATTAGGCTTGCAAAGTCATTTGTTGGAAGTGCTGCAGATTATTATGAGGAAATTCCATCTGAATTTAGTTTGACCAGATGTTCTCTTTCTTGCAAATATTTTTTCTTTATGTATGTTATGTGACATTTTATACAATGATTTTATCTAGCATACACTGATTGGGCAGTGAGTTAAGTTATGCCCTGCTTAGCAAGCTACTTTGTTACTATGAAATGAATCAGTCAGTGGGTTTTCTAGTATGTTGTGAACTAAACCGTATTTCCTCTAAACTTATGTGATAAAGCACCATGGCAATTAATCCCGATTGTTAGCTTCACAGGATTTGGAATCATTATGAAAAAAAATTTCTGGGCAAGAATATGACACATTATCTAGATTGGGTTAATGGAGTTGGAAAGACTCACCCTAAATGTATGGTGTGTTATTCCAAGGCATCAGGCTTTAAGCCAAATAACAGAGAGACCGATTTACCAAGCATCCATTGGTCTCTGTTTCCTGATTGAGGATGCTCTGAGACCAGCTGTCTGGAGCTCCAGTTCCCATGACTCCCACTTCATGAAGGACTGTCCCCTCCAACTGCGAGCCCAAAATAGGAGAGGCAATTAAAGTTCAGTTCAGTCACTAGTCCTAAGCTGCCTCTGTTGAATGGTGCTTTCCTAAGAAGAGCTCTTTCTCTGAATGCACATAGAGAAAAGGTCATGTGCCATCTAGTGAGAAAGTGACCTTCAGCAAGCTGAGAGGAGAGTGTTTTACACGATGTGAATTGTCTGGTACCTTGTACTTGCAATTCCAGACATGGGAAGAAGTAACTTTCTATTGTTGAGATAACCCAGCAAGTGGTATTTTGTAATAGCAGCCGAGACACTAGCTTACCTTTATGGTCAACTAGGATTTTATATAGTCCCTTGAGGACGATGGAATCCTGGCCTTTGTGAGATAAACAAAAGATGGCAATAATCTGGAGTCTATAAAATCATATCTTTCTTCAGGGTAATAATATTTTCCCTCAAATTAAATCTGACTACTCTGTAGGCATCTTGGAGTGTACTCACATTGTTCTGTAGACAAGTCTCCTTTTGCCAGGGGTTCTAATCTCTCACCTCTGAAAACTGTCCCCAATTAAACACTGGTAGGTTCTCCAGTGCTTAATCAATATTAATCAATATTGACAAATGTGAGTTTGTCAGTTCACATACTAATATATTGATGTGTGCCATGCAATATATGCTGAACTTCAGATACAGTTATTAACAGCATGACAGGTAAAATTAATCAATTCCTCTTACCAGGTCATTTCTACCCCATTAACAGATAATTCGGTTGCTTTAGTAACTGGATTAACTGTTATACTGAGCCAAACACAATTCATTTCTACAAGGGTGTACACATTCACTCTAGGTTCTGTACCAAATGCCATAGACCGTGGGGCTAGACAAAAAGAAATGTGTTTTCCCACAATTCTGGAAGTCAGAAGTCCAAATACATCATTGTATTCATTGATGATTTTATTCTGATGCCTTTATTCTTGTCATATAGGTGATTTTTATTTTCTTTATGTTTTATGTATTATAATCTTTTCTCAATTCTCCATTTTAAAGCAAGCAAGCAAGCAAACAAACAAACAGGGTCTCTTATAGAGTAGTCATTCAATCCTGGAATGTTCTTGGAATTTCCATTACTCTGTCTCTCCCACCAAAGTTTTAGGTTTACAGGTGTGGATTACCTCACCCAAGTCTTAATCTCCTTATGAGAACCTATTACATGAGATTAGGGGATATTCACGATCTCTTGTTTCTAATTTTTATTTCTTCACTTATTTATTTAAATTTTTAAGTTTTTGTGTATATGTACACATAAATTTGTGGACATGTGTCTCTATGTGTACCATGCACATACAAGAACCAGAAAGGCCAGAAGATGGTGTTAGATACCCTGGAAATGTAGTCACAGGTGCTTGTGAGCTGCCATGTGCATTCTGGGAAGTGAGCTCAGATGCTTAGCAAGAGCAGTAAGAACTCTTAATCACTAAGCCTTCAATCCAGTTCTTTTTGCCCTTTTCTTTATGTGATGCTAATGCCTGGACCTAGGACCTTGAAAATGCTAAAGTGAGGCTGCACCACTGATGTATGTGCAGACCTAGAATGCATCCCCTGAGACCTCCTTATTTTAGTTATTCTTTGAAGATATTCACACAGTCACAGTCACATTTTGAGTTGAGTTAGGATTTCACCATATAAATCTTGAAGAAATTCAATTCAATGGCAAAATTGACTATACTTTAATATAATATTCTCCAAGGTTTATGCTATAAATTAATTTGAGGAAACAGTGTTTGCATCTTGAATACAATTTTATTTATTTGTTTTTACCATGAGGTAGCCCACTGGGGAGAAATGTAATCTCAGAATTGATCAGCCTTGTTTTATAGATTTTTTTTATATATCTGTGCTCCTTACTTCTGCATGACTAACAAGATGCATGAGAACAAATGAGAACAGTCTTTATACTATGTGATATTTGAGAACAAATTATTAGTCCCAATGAGTAACAAATTCGAGCCGTCTTAGCAGTGAACAATTCTTTCAGAGAACAGGAGAATGGAATCTGACTCACTGGATTTTATTCTGCAGATTGCTTGTTCAGTTTAAATGAGGTCAGAGTCTTAGTTCTATGTCTTTGGTTTTGCTAATCCTCATTTTTGTCTCCAGTACTTTTTTTTTATTCCTAAGATATTCAGATATTTCTTAACAGACTTTGCTGCAGTTATCTTGGCATTCATTTTTCATAAAAAAGTCTTACAGTTTTACCATCATCATTGATTTATTGTGATTGGTATTTTGAATGTTGTTTGTCTTATTTTATCTAACTCTTCAAAAATAATAACCTCTATACAATTTAGTTTTTATTCAAGGAGAAAACTAAAACTCTGGAGTTGATAATAATTTGTAAAAGGAGATGCTTTCTAGAATCCAGACAAAAATTTTTGATTCCAAACCAGACTTTCCAATTAAAAAATAGCAAGTCTTGAAAATGTATCAACTTTTTCTGTTTTGATTTCATTACTTGTAAATGAATTACTAGGGGACAAGACTCAATGTTGTTACAATAGAAGACAACAGCTCCTTGTTAAAAATGGTTTAATTCAAGCACCGTTTAGAACACAGACACACTCAGCAGATGCTAGCTACAGTCTGTGGTTTTCACTGGATAGTTGTGGTAATCCCTGGCATGCAGGTCTTGGATTACATGCTCCCTGTCCTCACAGTTTAGAACTCTTGACAAGAAGAACTCATGCCAAGTCCTGAGGCTATTGTACTGGTGGGGTATGGATTTGTCTTCATTAATGTGTCCTCGTTTAAACTAGGAATATGGCTTACGTGAGAGTCAGATGAGCTTTCAAATCCCTCCTCATCCTAATTCCATTCTTCTAACTTGTGATGGTAAAAACAATGTACTTGTAAGCTCCATTTTGAGTTATGTACATGTTCTGTGCTGTTTTACACAGCACCTGAAAGCCATTACAATTTATTTTAGCTAATGTTTCCTTTCTTCTCTTTGTATTTTTCCATCACAACTCTGTTTACAACCAGACAGTTTCTCTCGAGTCCTTTTAGTTTCTTTCAGGTTTTGGGACTAGTTTTGTTGAAACTCCTTAGAGTGGTCTCCTTGAAGGGCATCTGAAAATATAGCATGTTTTACCTTAAAAAAATCAAAATGATGGTGAAACGTAGAGAAGAAGTCGAAGGAGGAGGGCCAGGCTTGAGGAAGAGACTCTGCGTGCAGGGAGGTTCTAGGGAGACAGACACAAGGGACAGGGTGAGTGGCTAGATGGTACAGACTTTGAGGCTGATAAGAAAAATCTGCACCATTGGCCATGCTTGTTTATTTTATTAAGCTTCAGCTTTCTGATGCAGAGGACAGAGTTATTATATTTTATGTTTCAAAGATGTAATGATGTAAAAATTTGTTAAGTATATATTAATACAATGGTATACATTAAATATATAACATAATATTTATGTATATACATGCATACATATATTGATATATGTTGCAAGAGATATAATATCACCTGGCCCTATAATAGTTGAGAATAGTTAAGAATATTCTCCTAGAATCCCAGTTCAGGAAAGTGAGGGGAGGAGCTGGTAAGCAAGGGGAGGGGTTTTTCGGGGATAACAAGGAAAGGGGTAACATTAAAATGTAAATAAAGCAAATGTCAAATAAAAAAGAATACTCCCCTGCAAGAGTTAAGAATTCAGTAATATATAGCTTCTATATTGACATATTTCTATTTTCTCCCTTTGCAACAAATAATGTCCCCCCTCATTTGTGCTTAGACCACAGCAATGAGGTTGGAGCGGCAAGCAATCTTCTAACAGAGGCCATGACTACTTGGCAAGCAAGGCACAAGGTGAAGGTCAGAGAAAGAAGTGGGTGGTGAAAACGATGCAGTGATTTACGTTCATGGGAAGAACAATGAGCTCTGCACTCATTTCCTCATCTCATGAAGCCTCAAATGGTAAGATAAACACAGGTAAATTTTATCAGTAAGGTTCAGATTCATACAATAAAGCTCATGTGAGTTGTGAATGAGCCTCTTTAAGGTGTTTGATACTGAATCAATAGCAGTATAAATAGAACCATATGTATAAATATATATGTATAAATATATATATACTATTTCTTTATGTGTAATATCATCTGTAGGCATGTGAGCATATAATATCACATATGGATGGATTAATGAATGAAGAGAGATTTATAATAAGGGTTGGTGCTTATGCTCATGAAAGCTAATAAGCCATATAATTCGCCACCTGATATCTTAAGACCCAGGAAAGCTGGTGGATATCTCATTCTTCTTTTTAAAGATTTATCTATTTATTATTATATGTAAGTACACTGTAGCTCTCTTTAGATACACTAGAAGAAGGCTTCAGATCTCATTACAGATGGTTGTGAGCCACCATGTGTTTGCTGGGATTTGAACTCAGGACCTTTCGAATAGCAGTCAGTGCTTTTACCCGCTGAGCCATTTCACCAGCCCAGATATCTCATTCTTAATCTGAAGATTAAGAACATGAGAAACAAAAATAAAAACTCCGATCCCACGGGAAAAATGTGCTGTATCCCAGGTCAGGCTGCCAGG
This sequence comes from Apodemus speciosus, assembly GCA_002335545.1. Classification (NCBI taxonomy): domain Eukaryota; kingdom Metazoa; phylum Chordata; class Mammalia; order Rodentia; family Muridae; genus Apodemus; species Apodemus speciosus. Next base: position 33,627 of record BDUI01006795.1, read on the forward strand.
CCAAAAATAAAAATAAATAAGTAAGTAAATAAATAAATAAATAAATAAATAMATRCATRCATWCATTCATWCATWCATWCATACATACATACATACATACATAAATTCTCTCTTCTTTTGCCTTTTGCTTTTATTGTTCAGGCTTACAACAGATTCTATCCATATTGATGGGCCATCTGTTTTACTTAGTCTTCCAATTTAGATGCTAATCTCATCTGTAAACACACCTAGAAATAATGTTTGGTCAAGTATTTGGGCATTGAACTCCTTACCATGTCATTACATGAGGTTAAAATTGGATGTTGGGGACATCTTTCTTGGCTATATCATTGTTGTGTCAGAGTTATTCTACCTGTTGACTACAAGTAGGCCATGATAGCTCATTTGTACTTTGAGTAAACATCATAATTGAGATAAGCCCAATTTCAAAGCAGATGTTTTCCTGTGGTATCATGTGCCACTGCTCTGAGAGCATCGTTCCCTGCTGTCTTGTATGTGCCATCATCCTTATTTGTGAATTCCCACACACTCTACTCCATGAGCATCGTACCTGTTTTAACCTCTGCTCACACTGTGTTATCACTTTGTTGGGTATTAATTGGAATGAGCTCTGTGTTGTGTCTCTGCCTTCCAGCACGATCCTTGACTACCATTGATGCAAAAGCCAGGTCTCTCCTTCATCTCTTTCCTTGAGTAAAACAGAAAAAAGTTTGTATGAGTTCAAAGAGATTTCAGTAAATATCCAGTTATAAAGTATTTCTGGAAGCTCTACTTTAATCTTGTGATAAGGGACCTTGCAAGTTGGGAAGACATAGCAAGGAAAGACAGGGGTAGTTTTAGAGAGACAGTTATTAGTTTTGTGGTTTTTCTGTCCCCTAGAGATTACTTCCATCTTTATTTAGTATGCTTTTTTTGCTCTGTAACATTCCCCATCAAAATCCGAAAACAAAACAAAAACAGAAGAATATTACTTTCTATTGTAAACTCAATTGTTCTCCAAGTTGTCTAATTGGCATAGGGACCACATTCTGCAGGGCGATGCTCCCTTCATCATATTGATGTCACAGGTTGTTTGGAAATTTGGTGAATGTCCCTAGGTTGTTCTTTTCAGTAGATTAAATTATAATGTATCAAAGAAGTATCAAAATACTAAATAGAATTTCTGGTTACAATAAGGAAGCTAAGTATATCACAGAGGTGAACACAGAAATTTGTGCTTACAGTGTGTCATTCTGGGAGTGAAGACTTCACCATGACAATGAGCAATACTTCTGTCATTTTTATCATTGGACTAACCACCCATTTTGGCAACATGGTACTTGTTATTGGCAGTTCATTTACAGAGATGCAAAGAATTATATAGTATTTTCCTACAATCGAAATTGATTTAATTACAGTTAAAATAATAGATAAGAAGTATGTTCAAACATTTCCTGACCACATGAGTTCCTTTATATCAAACACACAACAGAAACACATATTCAAGTTTTCTGTTATATGGAAATAACATAAAGAATATTGTATACTGACTATCCTCTTCCCCCTTTTCTAAAAGGGATTTGAAATAGACACGTTTTTTTTGAAAAGTAGAATACCATAAACAAGTGTTGATCTTGGAAATCTTGACTGAGGATCTTGCTGCCTTTGTGAAGACTTCAAAGAGTCACAGAAATCTGTAGCGGTCTTTGTTGTGGCCTCTTCTCCAGGGCAGTGGATAAAAGACAGCATATCAAATGCCAGAGCCTTCCCTTTTCCAGTGTGTTATCTGATTGCCTATTTCTCTATTTTATTTATTCTGTTTATACTGACTTTATTCCATGACCACTGGGAAAAGAAATCTACCCTACTAAAAGACACCTTTGATTTGAGCCCCAAGCTTGTCTGCAGATGGTCATATTGTATAAGCAAATAAAATGGTTTGTCTGCGAAATGATTTATACAAACATTCCTGTATCTTAAAGCTTTCCTAGATCACTTATTCTAAAATAGGACTTTACAATTCCATTTTCCCTTTAAAATCCTAAAGAACCAGAAACCTGTGTTCATCCCCAGTACATTCTACTTTCCCCTCAGTGAGGACTGCTAGCCTTGCATATGTGGTACGCACATGGATTCATAGAGAGGTATTGTGAACATAATTGTGCTTTGGTAACTAGTAGTTGTTGTTGTCTATTCACATTCATTTGTAATGGTCCTAAGGTGACTGGAAGAACAGAAATGAGACTGGAAATCACTACAGACTAGAATATTTTTAAATGAGCCTCTGTAAAAACTCTTTTCTACACTTATAAAGACTTGTCAATGCAAGCTTTGTGCACTACTTTAAATCATGGAAATGTTCAAGGATTCTAGGAAGTATTAGGGCATGTGATTTATATCTGACAAATTGAAATATATCTGAAACCTAGTAAATGTCAAAGATGAGATATTGCAATATAGTGTCAGATTTATGATAAATTTAAGAGTATTTTTGGCATTCATTTTAGTGCCTAAATATGACTATATAAAAGCACTGTTTTGGACATATTTTCTTCCTTCTTCATATTGTTTAGAACTATTAAGATTGCCAGGTGACATTTTTTCATTTTATATGAGCATGATATCTGAAAGAAGATGTTTAATTCTTTTTAGAATATTTTAAAAGTCTCTTTAAACTCTACCATATCAGTGCTTTGGAATTTGCTGCTCAGACACACACTGCACTATTTCTAGCTTCAGCCTCCCAGATGTCCTTGGTCTCCACTCTAATTGTCACCCCTACTTTCCTTCTGTCTCCCTGGCTTAGTTCACTGATGTTCCTCTCTACAGACTCAACCTACTTCCATCCAAGTCCATCTCTGACTTGAAATATTATCCTTGAATGGCCCCTGTTTTCTGTCTTCATCTATATTGGAGCACAATGCCTTGACACCTGCCCATCTTCTAAAATCGTGCCTTAAATTCATTCTATTAACTGTATGAATTATTGCCTGGCATCCAAATGCTGAAATTCTATTGTCTTCTATTTTATCCATGTAACAGTGTTGGTTTCCATCTCTTGGTCTTTGATGGTTGCTATTAGATACAGACTAGTTCCATTTATTCAACCCAAAACAATCAATATTGTTATCTAAGAAATAAGCAATAATATAGTTCTCTGTTTAATGTCTGATAAGTGACGTCTCATTAATATTATGATATGGATGAAAAAGCTGGATTTCTAAATGCTCTACCCTTCTCTGAGACTGAGACACAATATGTATAATTTCAATCCATGATGGGTAGCTAGAAGTATGATGTCTTGGTTCCATCTTTGTTTTGATTCTGTGTCATTTGTGACAGATTTCTGCTCAATTGTCTACATTGGCACCAAAGTTAAACACTGAAGGAGTATGATCTAAAGCTGGCAATTATCCTCACCTTCAAGGCTAATGACACTAAAATAAGAACAACTAAGGGTTTTTGCTTTTCCAGAGTTCTTCCAAGACCCTCAAAAAGGTGTTTAGAACTCTGCAACAATGCTCTAAACATGAAGTCATTTTTAGCCTTGAGAATAATCTTTGCAGGAATATCAACCCATGTTGAGACTTTTCCTTCTCCGAAGCAGGAGTCATCACCCGACTATAGAATCTGAGGCCACTGTCCTAAACAGACAAAATAGTCATAAAATTAAAGACTCACTGGTCTACCAAAGCTCTTCAGATCCATTTTTTTTGAGCTAATACTCTGCCAGAGAACAATTTGACCAAGACTACTTGACTATGCATGTTTTGTCCTCCTTTACAATATAGTCACTGTGGAAGTACTGCCAAAGTCAGGGCATGATGATAACCCTTAGCTTTCTGATAGAGCTATGGTGATCAMATTTCTTTCTGGTCTTTCAGTATTACTTTTTAGATAACTGGGGAGAGTGTCCCAACCTAAGTTTTTGAACTTGATTCAGGCTTTCTGTGATCCAGGACTGTTACAAATTCTCATTGTTTCCAAGCTCTTGTCCTAGGCCCAGTACTCTTAGTTATTGATCATGGGGCCTTCCTGCCAATCCGTTACTGGACTTAGAATCTAGATGCTGAATGTTTAGGCCCTAGATCATTGTACCTTAGGTGAGTAGATCAAGTGCTCTGTCTGCCCCTCCCTCTTTGCCTGATTACTTCACCTTTTTGCACCAGATGTTGCAGTAACCTGATATGACTTATTCCTGAGCTTCACCAGAGAAAATATTGACTCAAAATTCACAAAAACCATTGAAGGATTAAAAAAAGAATGAGAAAACTAAAAAAAAAATGCCTATCCAATACAATATCATAGAGTAACCCTGACTTGATGTATTAATCCCCATAAGTCCTTCCTTATTTATAATTGATTATCTTCTAGAGGAACTCTAAGGTCATATTTGTTAAATACTTCTAATTTACAGATAAGAAAGTATGAGCTTGTGTTAATGTGGCTTGTCTATGATCACACTGGAAAACCAACACTTACTGTTTTTTCTTTTAGAAAAAGTTACATCATATGGTTCTGCTTTTAGATTGTTTGAAAATGAGTAACTGTTTCTTTATCTTCATGTTAAGATGTTTAGAGGCTGATGGATTCCAACAACCTTTAAAATTCAGAAACCGGTCATGGGGTTTATCAATACTAGAAACAATCTTTAGGGAGAAGTTTAATTTTTAGAATCATATGTTTCAAAACCAAACACATTTTTAATTTGTGGGTCTATCAATTGATGAGGACTGACAGTGTCAGCAGGGGGCAGCCAGCTACTAAAATTTGGAAAGGTATTTCTTCTGGGCTTTTGTTTTTGTTTTAAAATTTCTGTTTTAAGTTTTATAAGATCAAGAGACATGAACTGCATGATAAACTACTGATAGTATTTGGTTAAATATAATAAGACTTTATTGCTTAACCTTTAATTATTTTAGGGACAACTAATTTTGATACTAACCCCTTGCAGTTAGATGCCACTAGTTTAAGTTCACTGTCTGCCCTGCCCCCAAAGAACTGCTCTTTTATATTAGATGGCCACCCACATGTTTGAGAGGGAATCTAATCTATTTCCAGTTCCAGTTGACTGGGCAACACCTCAGTGCCTCCTACAGGCCCTTAAAGTGTAGATGATTCACTGAAATGACTGGCAAGAAATTCAGGAAGTGTTGCATCAGGAAGGACAACCAGATGAAGACCTGAATGAACAGAAGGCTGGAAGGGAATGTTGGTTGTCTTAGTCACTGTTCTTCTGCTGTAAAGAAATACCATGACCATGACAACTGTTGAAATGAAATGTACTTAGCTGGGGGTTTGTTTACAGGTTCACAGACTTAGTCAATTTTTATTATGGTGGGGAACAGGGCGGCACACATGGCAGACATCAACACACACAGAGTGAGAGAGAGAGAGAGAGAGAGAGAGAGAGAGAGAGAGAGAGAGAGAGAGAGAGA
>BDUI01006795.1:49000-76500 GCA_002335545.1 Apodemus speciosus
TATATATATATGTTATATTCTTTGATGCTATATTTACTAGGGGTTATCTTCCTTGATGCCTTTGCCTTTCTACCTTAGTTTTTTTGGATACAGGCCTTCCCTGAACCAGGAACTCACCAATGCAGCCCTATTGCCTGGCTAGTAAGGCCCAGAGATCCTTTTGCCTGAAGGCTTGTCTAGTTATCGACATTCACCACCATACCTGGCTGCTGTATCACAAGTCCCTTAACTTGATTAGCCATCTTCCTGGGCTGTCTTTTTCACTTGACACAGCGTCAGTCTCCTACAGGTCACTTTGAGTCTCTGCATGGGACATATATGTATATATTTTCCTCATCCGCATTTGAGTTATCATTAACCATGCTACTGAGGTAATTGCAGCAACTTAATATTGCTTAATGCAAGAGAGAAAGACCCTTTTTGAGACTAACATTTGAGATATGTAAGCATACACACACATTTCAAACAAAGAAATATATGCTTTAGAAGTGTTAGGTATTTCACATATTAAATACATCAACACTTGGTACTGTAATAGTCTTAAAGCTTAAAGGTGTTTGAAATGCTATCCACGGGCACAGCATCTATATGTTCTTAGTTTGTGTTATTTCCAAGGCTTTCTAAGGTGACCTCTTGGGATGCTGTTTCTTATTAGGATGCTTCCTACTCTGCCCTCTGCCCTCCTGCGGATGCTGAGGGCCTCCTGCATCCGTCCCTCCTGCCTCTGCATCACCATCTTGGCGCAGCACATCTCTCCCACCTTTATTACCCAGCTTCTTATATTTCCCCCAAGTGCACATGAATGGTAGGCATTATAGATCTTTTCTAACTTAATTTTATATGTCTACACACACACACACACACACACACACACACACACACACACACACACACACACACACACTTTTCTGACAATTTTCTAAGCCCCAAAATTTATTTTCTTCTATCAAGATAGTTTCTTTAATTCTCTAAAATGCTAGCTTTTTAAATTGCTGCTGAGTTTCAGGGACTTCAGTGAAGAGTTAGATGCAGTGTTTATGTTCTTCTCCACCAGGGTGAGCAAGCTCTGACCTCTATCCTCACCACAGGAGACATTCCTTCTGTGTGCTTCTATTGATATCACAGAACATTTCAAGCTGTAATTAAGATGACTACTAGGTTAAACCTGATAGAAACTTCTCTTCCTTCCAGAGACATTATTTTTTACAATCCATGACATTAACAGGAAGATTTTCATGTTATCAAGTTTCATATAAATTATAGAATTAAAATATTCAAAATGCACGTTTGCGGGGTTTTTTTCTCTCAAAAGGATTGAACTACAATGATTTAAAATGCTACCCTGGAAACTGGATGCTAAACTCAGTTCTACTATTATTCTTGGCTTGTAGAATGCTTGAAAAGGCTGTCTGTGAAATGGATATGCAATATTAGATTTTATTCTTTGGAGTCTAGTGAATGTCCTTGTAAGACTCTAGTTCTGGCAACCGTCCACCAAGCAGCCGTCCATGGCCACTGTTAGTTCCAAATCTGCTTCCATTGCTGTCCGACATCACTGCCCTCTCTCACCTTACTCTGGATGGAAGCCATGACTGCCATCCTATGGGTCCGCTCTCATCCTAATATATTTAGCACTGTGCCTGCTGTTCCCTCTCCCACTGGAGGTACCACCTAGCTTAACCTCTCTCTGAGTATCTCCCAGAATTCCCTAGCTCTCGATTAACAAAAGGAGCCTCTGGTCTTGGGTTAAAAAGGCATTCGCCATTTATAATTATTCTTCCCAGAGGAACAACTCTGTGAGAAGACTGTTAAATTGGGGTTACCAGGATTTTTTTCCCTCCTGCTGGCCAGTATGAATTTTCTCTGTCAAATATATAAAACTTATCCTTAATTTTTAAACTTGGAAGTATTTGTTTCTATTTAGGTTGAGTCTGCATGGTAGTAAAATATCATGGTTGTCTAGAGGGTAAATGTTATTTGGACAAATGTTTTTGCCAATTATACTGGAGTCAGATAAAACAGAAGCACCTATGTCACTGTTAGATGTGACAGGAAGCATCAATTTATACTGCTTTAACAAAACTTTTTATTAGTTCTTTGTGAATTTTACATCATGTACCCTAATCACACACATCTCCCTCTCCTCTCATATCTACCATCCACCCTTGCAACCTTCTCCCCAACAGAGAAAAAAATATTGTGGAAGCTGTAGTGTGACACAGTGTGTTCCACAGTGTACTGTTTTGCCCCAGTTTAACAGCATTCATTGTAATAACTTGCTTGTCTAGCACAAGGCTCTGGCTTCTGCTACTCTATCAATACTGAAACCTCCTCAGGACTCCTCTTCAATACCCTGTTGTTGCTCTGTGTCATGGAGCATCTATAGTTTTGGATCTGTAGGACTGGCCTCTTCATGCACTCCAGCAGTTCACGGATGTGGTAGAGGTTGTGGTGGGCCAACTCAAAACTCTGGATCTTGGCCTGAGACATATCTGAACTATCCAGCCCAGTGAGTCTCCCACTCATGTGTTCTGGGGGACAGCTCACCAGAACTCCCTGAAACCAAGGTCAGCTCTAACTTGCTGCACTGGTGAGGTGTAGCTGGTGAGGGACACAGCCAGTTCTCCCTGTCTCATGACCCTCAGGTCAGCTCTCCTGTCTGCCACAGGGAAGCAGAGACTAGAGAGGGGACGAAAGTAGATCATCTTGCCTTCATCTGTGCCACTGCTCAGTAGACAAGAGGCAGGACTGGCTCTTCTCTGCGCATGCTCTTGGACTGGGTTACCTGTAACACCCACATCCAGGGCCAGCTCTAATGCAGTGCCCAGGAAAGGTACATGCAGAGCTCTGTCTTTGAGTGCCACAGCGGGTGAGGGGCAGGGACAGCTCTCTTGTTCTCATGACTTCGTGGTGAGGGGTGAGGGAGTAGGAGAGTATCTCTCCCTTGTCCATGCCACTCCTGTTCAGGAGATGAGTGGCAGGGCCAGCTCTCCCACATTTATACCCTTGGGGCTGGCTCACAGGCAACTTCCACAATGTATAGAGCACCACTACAGCTGGCTGGAGCTGGGGTCGGCTCCTGCTCTCGCACCCTAGCGCCACCTCTCCCAAGATGGATGCACAGGCCAGTTCTGCATAGCCCTCAGACATCAACATGTCCCTGGGTAGTAGCCCAGACCAGGGACGTCTATCTGGTCTTTGGTGGTAACAGACCACTTCTGTTTAAGGTCACAGACCCACACGTGGTCCCTGGTGGCATCAACGGCTACTCACATCAGGCAGTTACCTCAAAACCCTCTCAACTCTTCTGTTTGGCCTCTCTTGATGGTGCCCACATCCTTCTGTTTCTCGTTCTCTTCCATCTCTCCACCACTTTCTTGCTCATCTTAGTGACACCCTGGGGACTTTGGGTTTCTGGAGTCTTCTCAGAAGTGGTCTCAGGAGTGCTATGACCCCCTCGTGCATTATGGTAGGAGTCATCTCAGGCATGGTAGGAGTCATCTCAGGCATGGCCTGCCCCACACCCAGTGCTGAGCGGGGTCTCAGGTAAGCTCTCTGTCAGGGTATCCTGGCACTGGTCTAATGGTTGGCTCAGGCTTCCTTCTTGACCCGACTTTCCCCAATGGCCTCATGGGAGGGTTGTCTCTTTCAGGTTCACTTATTTCCTGGGGCCCACAATCCCAGGAGGTGATTTTCTAGTCTCTGGAATTTCTTGCTTCCCATGCTGGGAGCCTGTCTCCCCTGCACAGAGACTGGTAGTTGTTCCAGGCTCACAATTTTTCAGGGACTGTTAGGTGACTCATCATTCAGATGTCTACAGGTCAGAACACTGAGAATAGATATAACCTCTTTCCTCTCTGCCACCAATTCACAAACATGTGACACAGCAGCGCCATCTGCAATACTTCTAAGGGCTTTTTACACTTATTTCTTAGTACCTTTATCTGAAAACTCTCATCTTTTGTCCCAAAGATGTGTGAACATCTCTGTGGTTTCCACGAGCCAATGATTCTGGCTGCTTTCTAAGAATGTTCTGGTCACAACTGTCTTTTGCCTCCAGTTCTTCAGCTTAAAACCAAAGGAGCATTCTGATGGAGCTATTTATGAGCAAGTATGCACTCGATAACACACATGTTACCAGCAGCAATAGGGACAGACAGGCTTGTCTCTTAAATGTAACATTGCAGACAAGTAAGCTTGCACATTTGGTTTCTTTTTTGTTACGTTTTCTAGGGCCAAATTATCCAGAGAATAATAGGACAGGAAGCTTTCAAGAAACCCTGAACTGATTTTTCTACAGCATCACCTCTGTCCTGGATGACTGCTTTAAGGCTAAAAGCATTAAGCCAGGCATACTATTGGCAGCCATAATGTACACAGAACAGAAACCCATAGCTAAATGCTTGCCACGTACTAAGATGGTCCAGGAGCCTGGTCCTAGCCAGCAGGATCTCATATGTCCTTTCGTTACCTCATGAGCTCTGGCGTGACACTGGCTAAGACATGTGTGCCATTTCACCATTTGAGAACGCTCGTTTACTTTTTTAAAAAAAATGTGAAAATGGAGGCTACACTGCTGGACAAAATTGCTGCTGGGATAAATGAGATTATAAATAGCAAATCAAACCTCAGTGGGGTTTGCAGCACTTACTGTCTGAAGCTGGAACATTCATTCCTACCCGAATTCCCAGAGCCTTAGAGGCTTTGGAGTGTCTTCTAGTGCCCGACTGAATTATTTAAAGTTTCTTTTGAACTATCTTAAAATTTAATAAAAGCAGGCACTTTCTAAAATGGGTTAGGAGCCACTTTTCACATGCTGGAAACCACAAGGTTTACAGCTTATAGTGTGAGGCTAACTGATATTGGGGGTGGATCTAAATTTAAAAAGACTTTTTTCTTCCATCAGTGAATTCTGAACATTATGGTTATAGTACAAGTCACATTAAGCTGACACTGTAACACCATTACAACTGTGTCAGGTGGGCTTTCAGTGGGTCATAGTGACTACTCCTGTCTGGTACAGTTAGAGAGCATCTGAGTGTGAGGCTGTGGCCTGGGGGGGAAAGTTGCTTAGAGAACTGGCAAAGGAGCTGCCATTGTCTAGCCTTATTGTATTGATAGACTGTGCAAGAAGAAACTTTCCTGTTCTCTTAGATTTTGCAAATCCTTCTTCTAATAAGAGTTCTTAAATGCTTTAACCACTCTTCTAGCCCACCACCCTCCAGAGGTAGTGGAAAAGAAAGGAAGATTATTAAGATGCAGGGGGAGTGGATCTGTTTAGAAATAGTTCTTTGGAGCAAATGCAGTTTGCTCCAAATTGCATTTGCTCCAAATACCAGCAGTATTTGGACTGAACTGGACATACCAGCAGTCCAGTTCAGTCGTGTCGGGATAGCAAACAAGTGAGCAGGAGCGACCAGGACCAGCAGGGGTGTGGGAAGCTCTCTGTGGTGCCTCTCTAAATGAAGTGAAGACCACTGAAGACAAATGTGTGAGACCAACAAAGCATTGTAAAGCTAGCAACGGGAGCCAGCCTTCCCTGTCTATTGAGCCCTCTTCATACTCCCTCCAAACATCACGTGTCCTCCCATGAGTCTTGCCTCCCATGTGTCTTGCTTCAACAAAATACCATGTAAGTCTGTCTTAGAAAACTCCACATGAACCTCTATCAGCTGATATCACTCTGCCAATTGACCTGAGTCTGTGGCAGTGGCAAGAAACCTCCAGAACACCACCAGAAATATTTTGGTGCGTCTCTTTCTAGGAAGTCATGAGAAATGGAGACCACTAAGGAATGGCAAGGCATACCAATACTATTCAACGGTGTCCACTGTCTGGTGGGTTATATTTATATTTCTTTGTAATGTCAAGAATCCTATGATGTGTTTGCTTTAGTAAAACATCCTTCCACCTGTGGATGCTTCAGGAAAACATCCTTTGATATAACTGACATTTCAAAGAAACCAGAAGTGTTCACATCACTTTTTGAGGTGGATGTAGGGAGTATTTCTGCCCTACTCCCTTCTGCTCTTTATTGGGTCCACTGTAACACTGGCAGTACTTTTCAGCTTACAGCAGAAGAGTGTCCCCTCAGAGCTGGAGAATCCACATTCAGAGCCCTGGGCTCTTAGTATAAGAAGGTAAGAATTATATTTCATGCAATCCTTTCATATGAAGGAATGTAGCTTCTGTCTCATCAAATCAGTATTATTTTTCCTTTTTGTCACATTCAGTTATATAAAGTCCTAAATGATATATATCTGCTTGTATGAATACAGAGAATGTTTATAATTTTAAAAAGAACTAATAATGGCAAATCAAAAGTCACAAATTATTGTATCTGACTTGTTTTATGCCACTTATTACACTTATTATTTTTTATCAGAAAAAATATTTGCTAATGGAGATTTAATATATGTTGTGGATATATAAGAGGAGAAAAATTAGCTATAAAATGCCTTGACATGTAGCAGCCTGTGTGCTTATTGCAGGCTGCAAAATAGAACATTCTGAAGATGTAACTGCTCCTGTGGTGTGAAACCAGAGGATATGAAGCAGTTTTGAAAACTAGACTGAATCTTCCTTCATACATAAGTTTTTGAAACCTCAAAGGCTACTCCAGGTGATATACCTCCTCCAACAAGGCATCACTTACTCCACAAGGCCATGCCTCCCAACTCTTCCAAACAGTTCAAATGGGGACCAAGCACACAAATATATGAGCCCAAGGGAACCATTCTTATTGAAACAACCACATTTTACTTCCTGGCTCCCGTAGTCTTGTATCCATATCATAATGTATAATAAATTCAGTTCAACGTCGAATGTTTTCACAGTCTTCCACTGTTTAGAAGTCCAAAGTCTCTTCTGAGACTCATGGCTGTACCTAACTGTAACCCCTGTAAAATAAAAATAAAAAAGCAGATCAAACACTTCCACCATAGAGTGTCATAAAATATGTATTATCATTCCAACAGGGAGAAATAGGAAATATTGGCCAAAGCAAGTCAAAGGACCAGTACTCAAATGCTAAATTCTGTACCTCTGTGTCTGACATCAAAGTGTCCTTCAGATCTTCAACTCCTTTCAGTTTTGTTGATTGCAACACATTTCACTCATTGGGCTAGTTCGATAGCCCCTCAGCTCTTCAGCCAGTCTCCTTGGTAGGTTAACCATGGTTCTGGCATCTCTAACATCTTGGAGTTCCCAAAGCAATCCAGGCTTTACTTTCCCAGCTTGCAGTGGGAAGTGCAGTGGCTGCTATTCGTCCCTGTGCAGGGTCTTCCCTGTCAAATGCCTGATCTCAGCTGCTTTCCTTAATCACAGAAGATTCCACAACCTCTTTGCATCTGTATGATATATATATATATATATATATATATATATATATATATCCACAGAATCAAGGCTGCCAAGTTTTTCTGCCTGCTGGGACTAGAACCTGGATATCTCCTTGAATTATATTTGCATTAGCTTTCTCTTTTTTATTATCATTTCTGTTTAGGATGAGGAAAGCCCTCCGACATTTTCTTCTCACAGGCTGAAGAAAAAGCTGGGTGGAATCTCACCCTGAGGTTACATGAGTACTTTTGATAAACTTCTCAACTCTTTGAATTCAGGACTTGTCTCCAACTTTGCAGTCTCTGGTGCTCCTTTGCTTCTCAAACTGTATTAGATTTAGAATTTCTATTTGCTCTGTTGTCTGTTCTCTAATGTAGATCTGCTTGTGTGTGATCACCAATAACCATGTAACACAGTCAGTACTAGGCTGTCTTGAAATATCCTCTGCCAGTGATATTAACACCAACCTCTTCAATTTAGCTTCTGGCAGGTTTTTAGGAGAAGGCCAAAAAAATAGTTTAGTTAGGGTTTCTGTTGCTGTGAAGAGACACCATGACCACAACAAGCCTTTATAAAGGAAAACATTTATTTGGGGCTGGCATACAGCTTCACAGGTTTAGCCCATTAGCCATTGTGACAGTGGGAAGCATGGTGCTGAACAATGAACTGATAGTTCTACACCTGGACAGGCAGGTAGCTGGAAGAAACAGTGACACACTGACCAGGGCTGAACATCAGAAACCTGAAAACCCATCTCAATTGACACACTTCCTCCAACAAGGCCACACCCACTCCAAGGTCATACCTCCTAAAGTGACACTCCCTGTGGGTCTGTGGAAGCTATATTTATTCAAACCACCAAAATAGCCACATCCTTTGCCAAGATATCACAGGAATGGTCTTTAATATTATTTCCCTCTGAGTCTTCTTGAGCTGGGCCTCCTCCACAGTCCACATTACTCTCAATGCTGTTGTTTCCATTCTCCTCCTACAATGGCCCACTTATAGTGTTCAATTGCTTTTCTAATCTAAGTCCCAACCTCTCTCATATTTTTTTCAAAAATCAGCACAGTCAGGCCTGTCACAGCAACAGTCAAATCCCTGGTATTGCCATCTGTCTTAGTGTTCTGTTGCAGTGAAGGGATGCCATGACCAAAGCAACTTACAAAAGGAAGAGTTTAATTAGCATTTCCTTACACTTTTAGAGGATTAGTCCTTGACCATCATGGCAAGGATCGTACTAGGCAACCATGATATAGGAGCCATTGCTAAGAGCTTGCATCCTGAGCTGCAGGCAAAGAGATGACTAAGCTGGGAGAGGACTTTTTAAAAATCAAAGCCTACCCAGAAAGAACACCGCTTCCAAGAAGGCCACACCTGCCTCAACGTGGCTATAACTCCTAAGCATCCCTAAGAGTTCACTTACTGGGAACCAAACATTTAAGGGTATGAACTTATGGGTGTTATTCTCATTTAAAACCACCACAATTACCTTTCCAAAAAGGAGAAACAGCTCTCCTTTTCTATAAGTATTTTCCTTGTATTTATTTTCACTTGCTATTTAGCTCAAGGAAATCCTAAAGTATGTATTTGTGCCCCTGTAATGAGTGTATGCAAATGTCTTTTTTTTTTTTTTGTAAAGTTCCAAAACTGACCCTCATACACTCCTGGTAACTGAGTTGATATTTCTCAATACTTGTATCTGGGTTCTCTGACATCATGCCCTGTGTATTCTGCCACATTCTGGTGATCTACGTGATTCAGGAAAAATAATCAGATGGGCTTTTGAGAAGAGGAGAAATATAATTGTAGAAAGCTTCCTCTCAGAGGCAGTCATGTTAATTTTGATCATCATTGCCTTAGGAGGAAAGAAATCCAGCAAGACCTACATGTGAGTTACTGTTCTTTTTCAAATCTTTGCCTTGAAAGCTACATGAATCAAGTTTGTGATGTCTATCTTGGAAGCAGATTACTATAAAAAAAAGACTTAAGTCACTTGCATATTGTCTATGATCTCTTTTTCCAAAACCTGTTTTTAAAAAGGCTAAATATGACCCATCTAACAATGAGAGAGTAGATGCAGTTCCCTAGGAGCCACTCTGCTCAGAGGTGGGTACAATCAGGGCTTTGTGTGCAGGAGTGACCATGGATTGTGCTGCACAAACGTCCTCTCAGAGATGCWGAATTGCCCTGGAAAGCCCAAGAAGAGCTTTGTGCCAGCGACTTCCCTGAGCTGTCTTTGAAACTGACCTTATTAAATTTCTGCTGGGGTAATTTGCTCTGGGGATCTTCTGAGTTATTTGAATGGTTTGAAATAAGCTCCCTGTCTTTGACCTGAGTCTGGTTAGTAGAGCAAGGTTCATAAGAGGTTAGCAGGGCTTCTGTTTCAGGGTGTAGAAAAAAACTGCCTGAAATGTTTATTGAATCCTAAAATGTTCTAGTTTCTTCTACTTGAGTTATGGACTTCTTACCTGCTCCATATCTCCTATCCTCTTCTAAATATATAACAGTCATATTCATATAGATGACAGTGGCTAGTACATTGTTTTATGTTTTTCTATCCAAAGAGCAAATAACACTGAATCATGACTGGGCACAGCCTGTTTCCAGACCTTATAGCTGTGCCTGTTACCTTTTCTCATTTGAACCCAGAACCACTAATCATGTTAGTGACTGATGCCTGGCCTTATGTGGGATATGCCTAAATATTAGTCGCGAATGTTGCCGTTATATTTCTGGAATCATTTTTACTTGTGCATGCCACCAGCTGTTTATAGATTCTGTTTGGAATCAGGTGCTCTTTGGTTTTGTATACAAACGTTAAGCTACATAGGAAACAGAAATGAACTTATAAGAAGAATGATTATTTTTAAAATGCCTAATAATAAAATTTAAAATGACAAAATAAAGGGCTGACATTCTTTATAGGGTCAGATGAGGATCACTGATTATATGGTACAGCCAAACCCATATACCCTAAGACTAGGCTTTAGAGAGCCCCATCAGGAGGACATCTAGAAGGGAGACCAGCTGAGAGCACCTGGCAAAGATTCCAAATGAAGTCACATGGATAGGGGTCCAAGTAGAGATTCGAGGGAGAGTAGGATTTTCGGTAGTCTTTTGTCAACTTTTGAGAGTAGAGTTTAAATAGAACAGATATATGTAAATATTCCTCCATCAGGTTCTAAACCTTCCCCTCATAGCCCAGGGTGAAGAACCAAAGTTTCAAAGCATCTAATTCTGTTAATTGCAGATTATGCAGGGATGTCAGTTTTTACTGTGCTTCTTAGGTAACATTTTCAAGAAGCTGAAAAAAAAAACCCTTCTTATATGGTCAAGAGAATGTGTGAAGTATAGTAAAAGAAAAAAAAACTAACACAGGCTAGGGATGTGGCTCAAGAGTCAAGTATTTGCTTAATATCTACAAAGCACTGGGTTGCATTCTTATTATTGGAAATAAAAGAAAAAGAGACTCACAAATGCACACCTGTCTTTAAAGACTGTGTATCTAGAAAAAGCAGAGACTGGAGGTAAATAAAGTAGAATGGAAACATTCACCAACTCTTATGCATACCAATGACTTCATGAAATTTGCAGGCAAATAGGTGGATCTAGAAAATATCATCCTGAGTGAAGTAACTCAGTCACAAAAGACCACACATGGTATGTACTCACTGATAAGTAGGTAATAGGTAAAGAGCATGGAATACCCGTAATACAACTCATGGACCATATGAAGCTCAAGAGGAAGGAAGAACAAAGAGTGGATGCTTCAGTCCTACTTAGAAGGGGAAACAAAATAATTAAGGAAAGTAGAGGGGGGAGGGACTTGGGAGGAAGAGAGGAGGGGAAGGGGAAAAAGAGGGGAAGAATCAGGTATGAGAGGAGATGGAGGAGATGTACAGAGAGTCAGGATATTAAGTAGAGGTATGTAGCAATGGGGGATGGGGAACTGGGGGTAGCAACCAGAAAGTTCCAGATGCCAGGAAAGCAAGAGCCTTCCAGGACCCCCCTTGTAGTGACATTAGCTGATATTAGGTGAAGTACCCCACAAAGGAGAGGGAGAACCTGTAGAGACCATATCTAGAGGTTAGGCATGCCCCTCCCCCCTCAGTTGAGAGATGGAGCCATCTACTCATCTCCACAATTGCTCCTGTCTAAAGGAAATACAGGAACAAAGAGTGGAGCAGAGACTGAAGGAAAGGCCATCCAGAGACTGCCCCACCTGGGGATCCATCCCACATTTAGACACCAAACCCAGGAAGTGCTTACTGACAGGAGCCTTATACAGCTGTCTCCTGAGAGGCTCTCAGATCCTGACCAATGAAGATTCACAGCCAACAATCAGCCTGAGCACAGGGACCCAAATGGTGGAGTCAGGGTAAAGATTGAAGGAACTGAAGGGGTCTTGTTGGGCATCAATGGAAGAGAAGGCCCTTGGTCTTATAAAGGCTTGATGCCCCAGTGTAGAGGAATGCTAGGACGATGAGGTGGGAGTGGGTAGTTGGGTCAGGGAGCACCCTCAGAGAAGCAGGGTAAGGGGGGAGAAGATATTTTGTCTCCCAGAAAGAGCAACCATAGGTGGTCTTCTATTATAAAAGCCACAGCTTCCATTTGCTCAGGATTTCCTTTCAGAAGGAAACCCAGTGTACGAGCTGATTACGAACATTCCTGAGGGAACTAAGGAGTAGATATTGCTACTTGCTTTGCTGTGAGCAGTGAAGTCCTGTGTGACCCATCTTTGTGATTTCTACCAGACAGCTCAGCAAACCATGGCAAGTTAACTTGTTGCTTGATGCAGTAGATAGTCCCAAACTCTTACTATTCTTTTTTTGCTAGTTGTATTTTGATTTTGGATTTTGCTTACATTCTCTTCTTTGAAACAGGTTTCTCACTAAATCCACCAAGCTATTCTCAAATGTAATCTTCCAGCTTCTAGCTTTCCTAGTGCAGAAATTATAGAGCATGTCATTGAGTCTGGAATAATATAGTTTCTGGTTGCATTTTTCCAGAGCTCTTTCCAAGAGTATGACATTAATAAATGGTTTCTATAATCCAATAATTAAGGCTTATTTTATAGGAGACATAGATGTTGCTTTATTTTTTTCTATCCAGGAATCTGACATTTACACGTGATCAGTTTTTTAATTATTAGAAGACACTGCTTTTGCTACAAAGGTAACATGGATGCTAGAGATCCTCATTAAGCCCCATCTGAAATCATGAGAACATCCTAAGCTCTGCCTTGAGTTTTTCCTCTCTGAGTTTCAGAGAAGTATGGCTTCAAGGCAGAGTGGGTTTCAAGGATCCTCTAATCAACATAATCCTTGCACTTTGAGCTTGTTCTTTTCATCTGCCTAAGTAAAAACAAAATAGGTATCTCAAAATATATTTTTTATTGTGACTATCCAGGTATTGCTCACCAGACTTTCATAGAGTAGGTATTCATTAAATATCTACAATCTAAGAAATAACTGAAATAGAATAATGTAGATTTTGAATTAGGAAGAGTTTGAGAATTCTTGATTTTAATATTTACCCACATTCTAAAGTTAAAATTCTATTTAAAGTTGTTTATTGCACTAGCTTTAGATAGTATGATGAATGTAAACTATTTCAGAGAGATTGCCACTTACATATTTTTTCTTATTTTTAGAAATTAATTTATTTATTTTACATCCTGATGTCAGTTTCCTCCCCTCTTCTCCTCCAAGCACCTTCCCCTCATTACCTAATCCACTTGTCATCTTTTTCTCTTCAGAAAAAGGCAGGAATATCACAGATATCAACCAGCCCTGGAACATCAAGTGGCAGTAAGAGTAGGCACCTTCTCCCCTATAAAGACAACACAAGGCAACCCAGGTAGGAGGAAAGGGTCCCAAAGTCATGCAATAGAGGCAGAGATAGCCCTTGCTCCCACAGTTATGAGTCCTACAAGAAGACCAAGCTACACAACTATAACTTAGATGCAGAGGGCCTAGCTTGGTCCCATAGCTCCCTGGTTGGGAATGCAGTCTCAGTGAGCCTCTATGAATCTAGGTTAGTGGATTCTGCCACTTACAGTTTTTGACCCTGACTCTTGGTATTCTCACTGGTAAGTCAAATGGTTGATTTTGATCTTCTTGTAGGTCTTTTCTAGCACTTAATTCCAAGAGGTCTGATTCATTGAGTTGAGTGACCACTTTCTATCCATGTTCTTTCTTTCTTTTTTCTGTCAGAATCATACCAGACAATATGCTGTAATTGGCAGCAAGGAAAAACAAGTATCTAAATATGTGAACACGTTGAATAAACCTGCCCCTTTTTCTTTTTCTTTCTTTCTTTTTGCTATTAATTAATCTCGAGCCACTTTCTACATTATGTTTCACAAATGAAGGAAGGGATCAAATTTTTACATAACTTTTCTATAGGCTCATAGTATTTTGATTTTCTTCCAAGGAATGCAGTTTAATGAGACATTGCAATAGTCAAGTCACCTCCAGAATTTAGAAACTGTGTCAGTGCTGAGGTTTCATTAGGCATCTCTCTGGTTTACAACTAATGATGGCTTTCCTCTCTTTTCTAGAAGTGTGAAAATCCAGATTGGGGAGAGAGAGGGCCTGGAGAGATGACTCAGAGGTTAGAAGCGCTGGCTGCTCTTCCAAAAGTCCTGTGTTGAATTCCCACTAACCACATGGTGGCTTGCAACCATTTGAAATGGGATCTGATGCCCTCTTCTGGTGTGTCTGAAGACAGGGACAGTATACTCATATACACAAAATAAATAAATCTTAAAAATCAACAACATAAACAACAAAACAACCAAAATCCAGATAGGGAAACCCCTCATTATTAAAGGCATCACCTATTGATTGCGGTTACACAAACACAAAAACACTCCTTGGTACTGTTCCTCTGGCAAATGTCAGGATGACCATATGGCTGGGTGAGCTCAATTCGTCAGTATTTTGTTAAAGAGACTGAGGTTGCTGGTTAAGCCCCATTGGGCTTGTCAGTTCTCTTCTGCCATGCCAACTGTCTCACACACAGGAATGTATGCGGATGCCAGATCATTTCCATGTCTTATCAGTTATGACTGCACATGGGCAAACACTAAGCGCATCAAGTCTATTCTGTTTTGTCTGCTTTGTGTGCCTAACTGTTTGATGTTCAAAACTAATTTTGTCCAACGATCTTAATTACTTTAATGTACTTCTAATCACGTCTTAGGTAAGGAGAATTTGGCTTGAAAGACATAATACTTACTATAGAATCTTTTATAACGTTAAATAAAAAGAGACATTCATAAAGAGTGGATCAAATCAAATCAAATAACTAAAAACCACACAGAGCACAGAAGTTCCAGGGGAGTCTTTACACCAATATCTTTTAGAACTAATTTTATCCAAAATATTTCTATGCATATTCAGCATTAATGACCTCATGCTTTTGGAAGTTATATTTGACACCATAGCTCCTCTCCTAATTAAGTCACTTGCACTGTGAGTCAAAAGTGAACCTCTGGATGAGTTTTCTCTCTGCAAACATTGTTGTTATTTGCATGATATTCATGTGATGCTGGATGTGAGCACCATTGCATCTCCTTGATTCTTCTGTTTGTTTATATATATTTTTGTCTTGAAATGAGTGTTTAGTATAATCACCTGGATACAAGTGAAAGCGTGTTTCTTACTTAAGTACTATTAGTACTACCAACCAGCCCAAAGGTATTCTGAGCACAATCATTAGATCATTTTATATGTTTATATATATATATATATAATATATATACACATATACATACACATATATATAGTGTTATATATTTATTATACCTGATACATATATATTTCCCTATGAAAATTGCATCTGATATTTTGAGTGGGGAAATATTCTAATAACCTAAGATTTGCATTTTTCCTTTGAATTTGCCCGTATATTTTTAGGTGGAATAAAATATTTTTCTCTGCAGGGATCTGAAGCTATTTGCTACAGTACCAGATGGTTCTACTGTTACACTTGAGAATTTTACCACCTGACAGACTTTGTCAGGGCATATGTCAGTAATGTTATTCATGGGGAAAGTCTTCCAACTGACATGCCTGTCTCCAAGGGCACTTATCTATAGCATGCGTTATGCCTTTAGAAGCCTTGAGTTCACACATTAAAGACATTAGTCTAGTTGTAAATTGTTGCAGGTCCACTAGCTCAATGCCTGGAAGAAGTTGAAACTGGGAAATTAACAGGGTCCATTTTTTTTCCTCTTTTCTGTTTAATCTCAACAAAATGTTGGGAGGAGGGGGGTGATTCTATTTTCTTTTCAAAAAGTATTCCACTTGCACTATATTTTTTTCATGTACTAAAAACCACTCAAAATTTATTGGTTATTTTAACATCTATTAAGTATTGTGCCTGGGAGCACATCCTGACTACCTTTGGCCTCACTCTGCCCTGCACCCTGTAATTGATAACCCCTTAAAACATCAGGGTGTGCTTTGATGATATGTTGTTGTTTCCTGTAAAGGCAGCACTGCCAGTGCATGGTGTGCTATTTTTAACAATGGAAACAGTTGAGTTAAGCCACCTTTCTCTGTCTGCCTCCTGTGACAGCTGACAGTCATTAGACAGTAAAGTGTCTGAAGGGAACAGCTATGACTCTAGAACAGGTTGGTGGGCTCTTTACAGCTGTGATAGCACAATGTACGTTTATTAGCACTGTTCCCAGCTTGTGCAAACATGATCATCATTTCTGTGTTAGCTGAAATTTTTGGTGCAGGGGAATGTCCCCCTGGAGTCATTTCTGCATATCATGCAGCAGCAATAGAAAAATGATTTTGGCCAGATTCTATTAAGAATTTACCTATCAGGTGTGTTTCTGTAGGGGTTTGATTCAATTTTCCAGATCATTCTCTAGAGAACATACTTTTACCAGTATGCATGACTTCGTGTATTTGGGGAAAGCGAGGCATGGGATATTTGAAACATTCCCTAAGGCCCATCGAATGGATACAAACAGTCAGTAAGTACTAAAGAAGTGCATTTAATCTTCAGAGCCCATATTCTGAAATTATCACCACAATGAAAGTTACAGTACCTCACTGGAAGAGTCCAAGTTACCTTTGCCTTTTATTTATTCTGTAGCTCAGAATAGTGCTGTATCTTCTATGAGGAAAGCATAGCTTACATCATTCCCTTAAGCATTTGTGTTTTCAACTGGATAAAGGACACATATGTGGAGCCTGATAAGGTACCTTTGCAGCTAGCTTGTCAATCCCAAGGGTGAGGCACATAGTTTCAAGAGTAGGACTAAAAAGAATAACCCAATCCCATAGCATGTTAGCCATGGGAATATTGTCTCCTGTTGCTTCTGGTAAAATCTGTGCCAATTCATAAGAATTCTTTGGAATAGGCATTAAGAAATTTAATTTGATAAAAGTCACATGAAAAGAATTTATACAAAGTAGCTTGGTGTATGGGGAAGGGATATAAACATTCCTTGGTAAAAAAAAAAAAAGTCAGAAAAAAGACAAAGATGCCCACAATTTTCATGGATTATTCTCTCGAAAAATACTCTTGAAAAGACCTGTTGCCAAAACAATCAGAAGACAGCAAGTCATTTATCAGTTGTAAAAGAAAAATAACTAAACCAAATGAAATAAAAATAAGATCATAAAGAATGCTTTTATGTGCAACTATTTAGCACTGGATAGAGTAGGATGAATTTATGTATTTAGGACTATATAGTCTTACATTAATTATGAATACATGTTAATTATATATAATTAATAAGGAGGCCGTGAATTTGACAGAGTACAAAAAGGGGTATATGAGAAGGTTTGGAAGGCGGAATTGGAAGAGAAAAATGATATATTGTATTAAATAACCAAAAATAAGGAAAGTATAAAAATGTGGTAATACTTTCTAGTAATTTATTTTGTAATAATTTCTAGGGATATTAGTAAACAACTAGTAAAATATTTTTCAAAGATATTGTTTCTAGTAAAGCATATGTGATGCTGTAATGGGCTGAATTGTGTTCCTTTGAAGTTAGCCGTGATATCTGTGGTAATTTGAATAACTGCCCCTCCTCCAGGCTTCTGCGTTGGAACACTTGGTACACAGCTGCTAAAGACAGGGAAATTATGAGCCATTACAATGGTCAAGTAAGAGGAAGTAAGTCACTGGAGTGGGCTTTGAGGGTTTGTAGCCTCACCTCATTCCTGGTCATCCTCTCTGGTTCCGGTGTGTGGATGAAATGTGTCCAGTTGGCTTCCTGTTCTGGCTACCATGTCATGCCTTCTCCTCTTCATTGTGATGTATTTTATTCTCTGGAATCTTAAGCCAAAATTAATCTTCCTTAAGTCTCTATTGGTCATGGTATTTTATTCCTGAAACAAAAAAGTAGCCAATTTAACAATCTCACTTCACAAAGTGAATATTAAATAGAGAACTTTTGAAAACATTTTTGAAACAGCAAATGGTCAAAATATTCTAACCATATCAAGAAAATAGATAACCACTTTGACATATGTAAAGATTTATTATAACCATGTAATATTTGAGATTAAATATGAAATTTAACACTTTTCCAATTACCCAGAATTGAGAATTATGAAATTGTCAACTGTTAGAAGACATACAGACCAATGAGAGTTTCCACACATTAAATATTTTTCCCTTGTCAGACATCAATGAGAGAGAGGCTTGTGGTCCTGTGAAGGCTCGATGCCCCAGTGTAGGGGAATGCCAAAATAGGGAAGCAGGAGTGGGTGGGTTGTTGAGCAGGGGGAGTGGGGATGGGATAAGGTGTTTTTGGAGAAGTGAGAAAAGGGGATAACATTTGAAATGTAAATAAAATAATCTAATAAAAAAGAGCAAAAAATACCCCCTGCCATTTTCAGCAGCTCTGTTCATAACAAACACAGGAAAAAAGACAAATATCAACAATAGGAAAACAAAGTTAAACACTGCAATGTTATATGTTCATGAAAATGGCTGACTGACTCTTACAGAGTCAGGAATGACTTTTCGTGACTGAGGAATGGAGGCACATTTCCAGAAGATCATGCAGTATGGTAGCTTTTTGAAACCAAACAAAACTAAGTCCTGAGGTTTGCCCCCACATCTCATGAGATGACATTTCTTATCTTTGCTTCATGCTTTAAGATCTTTTATCTTTGGAGACATTAGACAGCCAGTCAGGCAGAGAGCAAAACTGRGGACTTTGCAAGTCTCCATTGACAGAGAATTCTCAATTTAGAAATATCTGTTAGCTTTAATTTTAATCAGATACAAAGAGTTATTATTCTTCAGTTTTCCTTTTTTTTAGATTTATTTATTTGTTATATGTAAGTATACCATAGCTGTCTTCAGACACTCCAGAAGACTGCGTCAGATCTTGTTATGGTTCGTTGTGAGCCACCATGTGGATGCTGAGCTCAGGACCAATTTGGGACCTTTGGTAAAGCAGTTGGTGCTCTTAACTGCTGAGCCGTCTCTCCAGCCCCTATTCTTCAGTTTTCAAACTGTGAATTTCATTCTGTTCTCAGTCCATATTAATATTACTCCACTTTCCAACTCATGTCTTAGTAATGTTCGATGGTTTGTATTTTTCCCATCTGCTCTCTTTGGGCGTGGATTGGAATGGTAAAAGAATGTTTTCCTACCATGTCTCAGAAATAATTTCCATACAGTGCTACAAATCCAATTCCTATTACAAAGATCTATTTGTTTGGTTGTATAAGACCTTATTTTAAAATTTTTTTAAATGGACTTTTTTTTCTTTACCATTTGACAGAGGAATAAATTGAGGTTAAAGGTTTCCCTTAGAAAGTCACAGAGTTAGAGCACATCTTACTTTCTTTTCATGTTATCATGGTAAAATGATCTTAAAAATGCACTTTAAGGGTGATAGGTTATTTTGTCTCACAGTTCTTTATGGTCAGAAGGTCAAGGCAACAGGAGCTACAAAGCTAATCAGTCATGCAACAGACAGGAAGCAAAGAGAGACAAATGGCTTCATACATTTCAGTTCTATTTCTTGGTTTCTTCAGGATTTACAAAGGGGAATGGTGCCACCCAAAGTGAATGAGCCTTCCCACCTTAACTAGCCTAATAAGATAATTTCCACAGACACATGCAGAGGTACCTATCTCAGATGGTTCTAGATCTAGTTTTTGTCATTAACCATGACAAAAATCACTAAGCCAATTTCTGAACTCACCCATTTAGGCTTCTTGTCTTGAGAAGCTTTTAAAACTTTCATAGAATTTCTCTCTACTAAATTTTATTGAATAATTAAAGATGAACCAATAACCAGAACTATTTGGAAATTCTCATATGGTACTATTACAGAAATGAGAAAAATATTAAAACTGTGGTGTTTAATTAGATTTAAGTTCTTGTAGGAAATAATTCAACTCATAAACTTATGTTTAGTGTTATAAGCATATAACATTTTTTAAAGAAATAGCAAAGAAAGAGCAAATACCTCACTAATCTAAATTACACAGGCTTACATCATTCAGAAGTGAATGTTATTTCAGTTGATTTACTGTAATTCTGATGGATTTCACAGTTTCTGTATAGAAAATCTCCTAATTATAAGAATTTCTTAAAGAAAAAAATGGCTAGGGCTAGGGTTATATGTCATAGTCTTTTATATCACCCATGTAGCATATAAAAGTATGTTACACTGATGCACTAATGTACTTCCATATACAGATGCTGAAAATATATAGTATTTCTGTATATTGTAGTGATGGATGTTGATAAGATGAACTCTTCCAATATAGTTGGCTAAATTAGAAATATCAATCTTTTTACACAAATCTAAATGACATTTTGCTTCCTACTATAGAAAATGAAAACCGAATTTGACCGAGATGTTTCAAGAGTTTTTCATGATACCACTAATTTTTCAAATTTCAAGAGGCATTAGTTTCCTTATCAGGGCATGAGTAATGGTGATAATAGATTTAGTTATTTCACAGGATAGAGATATGGATCAAATTACATAATGCAGACTTGCCAGTCAGCTGTAGAGATGTGGAAATAATATCCATACACAGGTTAAAAAGGACTTGTAGAAGCTAGTGTGACTGAAGGCTTCTGGTTGGGCTGGGCACTTGTTAGTAGCACATTAAATAACTTTGAGAATGTCACTTTGCCTCTCTGAAACTCAGGTTTCTCTATATGCAGGTTACAGATGTCAGTGTTATTTAAGTTATGAAGGGCTCTATTTTGAACTCTTTTAGATTTTAATTAAACTATAATTATATCACTTTCCTCTTTCCATTCCCATTGTACCTCTTCTTATATCATATTCTTTCAACCAATTTCATATTCTTCCCTCACCCTCTAAAATTGAGGCTCTCCTTTTTTATGGTTGTTACATGTACACACACACACACACACACACACAAACATGCACACATTCACACATGTGTACATATGCACACAAGCACACCCCCGATGAGTCCATTTAGTGTAGTTTGTGTGTCTATGACTTCAGGTCTGACCACTGACTATTGGTTCAACCCTGGGAAAATCTAATTCTCCCTCTGTCAGCAGTCATGAATGCTCTGTAGTTCATTGTCTTGGCTGGGGCACTGTGAGATTTTCCCATTCAACATAAGCACATCTATTGCTGTTGTCATTGTGCAACTATGCAGCCACACTTTTGAGATTATCATGGGTGTAACTGTCATTTCTAGGTATAAAGTCTCACTCCAGATCTCCTTGTGTTTTGGCTCTTGAAGTTTTTCTACATCCTCTTATGTGATGTTTCTTGAGCATTAGGGACAGGCATTGAGTTTTGTCCTGGCACCCCACGATCAGTTGCCCTCTTCATTTTGATAAGTTGTGATATTTGTAATTGTCTGTATTTGCTGCAAAGCTAAATTTCTTTGATAACGGTTGAGAGCTATTCTTACCTGTGATTACAAGGATAAAATGCAGTTAGGAATCATGTTGATCCAGTAAAGTAATTGTTATAGCTTCTCTAAGGTCAATGAGTTCACCAGCTTGGATAGTTCACTAGATTTTGAGCACCAGAAATGATTTTGTTTCTGTTTAGCAAGATTTAACAAGTAGGCAGCTGTTGGTTACATATGAGTACCACTATTATACCATTAAAATATCTTACTCTGATGGTTGTTATTGTGCACCACATCTGGGGAGGATTATCTATTACGTTCTTCCTTGTCAGGCTGCAAAGAAGCTAGCCCTCAGGAAGGGTGTTTGCATGTCAGATCCAGTTTGAATCTTCTGAGTCATGTGTCGAAGACTGTGGTATCTTCTACAATTGGGACTAACAACAAATGAGAAAAACACAAGTCATGATCCCTGATGAACAGTGATTTACAAAATTCCTCAATAAAATAATTTCGACCCAAAATACAGACGTTTATAAAAAAAAGATGACCTATCATAACCAATTTGGCTTTAATCCAAAGATTCAGGCATGGTTCAAATTTGCAAGTCAATAAATGTAATAAATAACATAAATGGACTTAAGGATTAAAAATTGCATGACCATTTCAATAGATGAAGCAAAAGCATTTGATGAAATCAAACTGGTTTTAAAAGGCTATAAAAGCACATAAACAACTTGGTTCCTGTTTTCAGGTTAGGGCAAGTTGGCATCCAGGTTCACAAGATCATCAGCTATCTCTTCTCCTTGCAGCCCTGGTTTTACTTTGAGCTTTGCCTTTAGCTTTAGGCAGACTCCCATTGCATAAGTACATGTATCAGTCGTTTGACTAGTTAGCTCCATGGTGGCAGCTCAACAAAGAACTGAATGTACCTCTGGTTGCTGCTGAAAGGCACAGACAAAATCTTAACCACTGCCGTTCCAGAGGGGACAGAAAGGTGTTCTATTGGTTAATTTGCATATTCATATAACAAAGTCAGAACACAACTTACATAAGGTGAAATTTAAAAGATAAAATTTAAGTCTTTTAGAAGAAAGTATGAGTTTACAATAGCAACAGGAAATAATTTTGATACAAAACTGTAAAACAATCATAAACAGTACTTTAAAGAATTAAATATTTTTGATTATCAATGAACAGGGCTACGAAATGAATAACCAGCCAAACAACGAAATACTATTTGCAGTATAAAATTTTGATAAAGAGGTGCATCTAGAACCTATACAGACCACAGGGAATTCAATATTAGGAATAGCAAAATGAGTAGGTGACTGGAGAGAGACTGTAGAAGAAGACATGTAAGGAAACCCAAGGAATAGTTGTGAAATATTAGTCTACATATCTTAATTTTACATTGTACTGTAACTGGAGCTTCAGAGAGACAAAAGTTATAACGTACAATTATGATCTTATTTTAATTTTATTTTTGGTACTGTCTAACTAGCCTTGGTTGGTCTGAAACTGAATATGTAGGCTAGAGAAGCCTGGAAGTCATAGACACGCACATGTTTCCACCTCCTGGGTGTTTGGCTTGAAGGCATTGGGGCTGTTTGAATATGCATGGCCTATTGGATAGATCAGTATTAGGAGGAATAGCCTTGTTGGAATAGGTGTGGTCTTGTCAGAGGAAGAGTGTACTGTGTAGGCAGGCTTTGAGGGTTCCTAGTGCAGAAGCTCCAACCAGTGAGGAAGAGCGAGGCTCCTCCTGTGTGCCTCCAGAAGATGATCTCCTTCTGGCTGCCTCCAGATCAAGAGAAATAATTCTCATATCCTTTCCCCAAACTAACTAAGATAGGTCATGTCCCATCATAGCACAGTAGAAGGGTTTTATATCATTAAAAACATTAGTTTTGACAGGATGCATTGCAGGTGATTTTGGTTTTATTTTTTCATTTTTATTGTTTATTTACATTGAAAATGTTATCCCCGTTCTCACTTTTCCCTCAACCAATCCACTATACCCTCCCCATCTGCCCACCCACTACTGCCTCAGCATCCCAGCATTCCCCTACCCTGGGAGCCTCACAGGACCAAGGGGCTCCCCTTCCAGTGATGCCCAATAAGGTAATCCTCTGCTACATATCCATCTGGAGTCATGGGTCCCTCCATGTGTACTCTTTGGTTGGTGGTTTAGTCCTGGGAGCTTTAGGGGGGGAGGGTCTGGTTGGTTGGTATGGGGTTACAAAAACCTCTTTATCTCCTTCAATCTTTGCCCTAACTTCTCCATTTCAAAAGCAGTGGCAATGTAGTTTTGGGGCACAGCTCAATGAAGAGTATTTATCATTCATTCATAAAGCCATGGTTTGATTCTCAGCATCATGAAAAATAGAGTTAATAAAAATGTCAATATTTATCCTTCAGTGGTTAAGAATATAGCTATAGATATATATTTTCTATTTTATGAGATTATAAGATTCTGTAAAATGCACCTAGTCAAATTATCGTTTGGTAGCCATGATACCATTTTCTTTGTCTTTCATCAATTGTAATTTTAACTATGATAACAGTCAAAGTACCATTTTTAATATTAATGAATTTGCTTATATAATTATGTACAGATTAGAAAGGAAGAAGCTTCTGTACTTGACAATATGGTAAAACATGCACATATTTTTCAATGCTAAATACCCATAACCTTTCCTGTCCTTGCTTTTGGAAAGTTTCTTTTTTTTTTTAAAATTTTTGTTCATATGTTTTGTAATGGAGTGGAAAGGTAGGTTTTTTTCTTAAAAGTAATTACATTTATTATTTTAATACAAGAAAAATCCTAGAGTAAATTGTAAAATGATAAATCAACAGCAACAGCAATTGTGAGTGACCACGTCTTATATATTTTGTACATATTTTTATTTTTAAAGATTTATTTATTTTTTGTATATGAATGCTCTATTTTCAAGCACACTGTAAAAGTGAATCAGATTCGATTGCAGATGATTGTGAACCACCATATGGTGCTAGGACCTCTGGAAGAACAGCAAGTGCTCTTAACTACTGAGCCATCTCTCCAGCCCTATCTTGTACATATTAATATTACTATCCATTAACATATAGTACTTTGGTAGAAATATCAGAGACTTTTATGTTTCATACTTGTTATTTTCATAAGGATGAGAACAACATATTTGCAATCCCAGCTGTTTAGGAGGCCAAGACAGAGGACTCAGAGCTAGTTTTATGCAGCCTAGGCAACTTGACATGAGTAGAGTATGTCTCAAAGAAAGGAAGAAAGGAAGAARGAAGGAAGAAAAGACAAAAGATAAAGCTTAGTGGTAATATATCTGCACATTTAAGAAAAAAATGTAATGCTCAGTTATTTTCATAAAATTTGGTTATAATGCCCAAATCTTTCCTTAATGAGATTAAGAGGTATAGATAACCACAGTACCTATAATACAGAGTTTATACTATATGAAGCTTTAGAGAGTGCTCACTGATCACTTTAGTTTATACCAGTAGTGGCAGGGTCATGATGGAGGTACGAAATGAGAAACTGGGTGCTATTGTGGACTTCAGAAGCTTCCTTGGCTTTGATAAATGGAACAGGAGAAGAGATTTGATGGCACAGTAGCTCACTTTGACAACTCAACAAGATTTCACCCATTTACTTCCTAAATGACAAGCAGAGATGAGGTCAAGCAATGTCCACAGCAGAGAAGAGGGGAAGAAATTGAAGAAATTGTTTTTAATGTTTCTCAAATTATGTTATGTTTGAACAATAACAAAAATCAGCACAACATTTTGAGCTCCAAAGTCAGATCTGACTTTGTAAGAAATTTTTTAGATAGGAGCGCCTTCTGTCAGCAGTCTGAGCAGTATTGATGATCAAGAGTTTGTTCGTTGTCCAAGCTATAGGAAAGGAAGGCAGCAACCATGAAGAAGCAGATACCGCAGTTATGCCTGAACAAAGGGATAGAGAGGTGAATGGCTCATTTGTGTTGCCTCTGCTTAAGGATGGATTTTCTAGAGGGTGGTCTCTCAAATGTCAGCTCTTACTTTGAGGGTTTTTTTTTTTTTTACTGCTCTCAAGAGCAATTGAAATATTGATAATGAATGTATTTATGTCAAGAAGACAGAAGAAACCATCTATTGAATAAAACCTTGATGTCTATTCAGAAGGACAAAGCCCTTTTAAGGGACTATTAAATGAATGAACCAGATTGGTACTGAGAGATGCTTTTCTGTTGCCTTGATCCTCACCTTCTCCTTCTCACCAAATCCCAGAAAGTCCAAGAGAATTGATCATTCAGGAGTAACTGGGCAGGTCAGCAGAAGTTTTGAACTAAAGAGAACTCAGTTCATTGTTGCTTAAGTGTTGCTTGGAGAGTCCTATTGCTTCTAAAGGCTCTGAGAGGCTAAGCTTCCTTACTTCTTTTTCTTTCTTAACTTCTTTTTCCTTTCATTCTTTGTTCTTACATTTTAAAATTTGACAATATTGGTGATGGAAACAAATTGGAATAATCTTCCTTTATGTTCAAAACCAGCATCTCACTTAGACATTTAAACTGAATTTCATAAACCCACATTCATTTCACTTTAAAAATAAAGTCAAGTGAAGAAGAAATCATAGTTGATAGGAACAGGAGGGATCAGGTGGGGAGAGTATGAAGGGAGAGAGTACAGGGAGAGAAAACAAGAAAGTGTGTGGGGGGAGGCTATCTCTGGGATTAGCTAGAAATTTAGGGTAATGCAAACTCCCTAATGTAATCCTCCCTATAAGGATGAGCTTAGCAAAGAATTCTAGCATTGGGGATATAGAACCTGAACCAACCATCTCCTATAATCAAGTAAGAGTTCCAATGGAGGAATTGAGACAACAACCTGGCCACAAAACTTTCATCCTACAATGTATCCTGCCTGCAAAATGTGCTGGGGTAGCGGGGGAAGAAGAAACGTGGGAATGCCAACCAATGATGGGTCTAGCTTGACACTTATGCCAGGAGAGGGACCCCACCCCTGACATTGCCCATAGGTTCAGGAGCCAGAGCCTGGATAGCTCTGAGACCTAGCATAGAGCCAAATAAGACCAGGAAAAAAAAACAATGAAATGATTCCTAATGATATTCTGCTATATTTGTAGACAGGAGTCTAGCATAATCAAGGCTTCATCCAACAGCTGACTGAAGTAGCTGGACAGATCCACATCTAAACAATTGGGGGAGCTTAGGAATCCTGAGTAAGAGGGGGAGGAAGGCTTGCAGAAGCCAAAAGGGGTCAAGGTCAATACAAAAATACTCATTAGGGCTAACTAACTTGGACTTACTGATGTTCACAAAGACTGAGCCAACCAGCAGGGAGCTTGCATTTGTCTGCCCTCTGCATATATATTATAGGTTTGTAGCTTGGTCTTCTAGTGGGACTCCTAACAGTGAAAGCAGGTGCTGTCTCTGACTTCTTTGCCTGCTTTTGGGACCCTTTTCATCCTACTCAGTTGCCTCATCCAGCCTCATATGAGGGGAGGTGCCTTGCCTTGTTAAAGTTTGATTTGCCATGTTTGGTTGATATCCCTGAGAGGTTTGCTCTTTCTGAGGGGAAATGAAGGAGGAGTGGTTTTTGGGGAGAGGGGAGGTAGAGGGGTAAGTGAATGGGAAAAGTGGAGGGAGGTAAAACAGCAGTTGGGATCTAATATATGAGAGAATAATAAAAGAAAAAAATTAAATGCTAGTCAAATGAATACCATCTTTGAAATTAGGAAAAGTCACATTTACTTTCTCATGTGTGTTTTGCCAAGAGGATGTGCCTAAACAGATGTACTGTTGCAAGTCTCTTTATCACTGGTATAAAGTTTACCCTCAATAATATTTAAAATCCTATGTTCTGAAATTATAAACACAACCTTCTGTGGGGCAAGGCTTTCTTCATGTCTGAACTGCACATCTCACTTAGAAGCCAGTTCCCAGGGAGATTGGAGTCTGTTTCTTACTCAATATGTGCCTCTGCTATCCTGAAGCCTGTGTTAGCATTCAGATAAATAATTAATCACTATTAACAACACTGTCAACATCATCTCTATCTTTCTCCCTTCAACACAGCTAGAACTTTTCCAATAAACTTCAGGGTATGGCTTAATTGCTTGGCTGCTGAGATAAACAGCAAGCCTGCCCAGGGACATAGCCTAGTTCAAATAATAGTGACTGCAGAGAACTTCCAAATATTCATAGAAACAATGCTCTTGCCACTTAAACATTGCAAGACCATAATACAATTAATGATTTGAATTTTTAAGATCAGTTAAGTTAGAGGATGTTA
>BDUI01006796.1:33138-54560 GCA_002335545.1 Apodemus speciosus
TGTGTGTGTGTGTGTGTGTGTGTGTGCATGCTCCTGTAAGCATGCAGCTGTGATCTTTAGAATGAATGTGTGTCTGTGTGTGCATATGCATACAACTGTGAAACTTTGACTGTTGAAAATGTTTGTGCATGCACATATGTGCAGTTGTGATACCTTTAATGCTATGATCAAATAAGTACTCTTGCAGAATTTGTTTTATATATTTCATATTAACAAGAGTAATTCTGACACTTAAGTTTTCTCTATTCGATAGATAGGAAAAAATCAGAAAATAATTAAGCCAAAATTTATGATGAAATTATCAAAAGTTCATAATATTACTTATATAAATCACACATAATATATCATCTGTTTTCAAAAGGAGTTAATAACATAACTAATATTTAATTGAGATTTTAGAAGTCTTATAAAAGTGCTAAAAGCAATGCAAAACTAAAATGAACTTTATCTTGATTAATTTCCAGAAAGTGTAGACATTATGAGACCAACTATGAGGTATTTGAGTATGGCATTCATTTTCTTAACCACAACTTAACAACCTCCAGAAAAGCTAAGAAATCAATATTAACCAAGCATGATGACACATACCTAAAATCTCAGTATGTGGGAAGCAGCAACAGGCGGATCTCTATAATTTAAATAACAGCCTGGTCTACTTAGGGCTCCATACCTTTCAAAGGAGGGGGAGGAGGAGCCGTGGGGGGGGAAGGAGGGCAGAGAAGGAGGAGGGGGAGAAGGAGGAGGAGGAGAAGGAGGACAGGAGGAGGCAGGAGGAGGAAGAGGAGAAGGAAGGAAGGAAGGAAGGAAGGAAGGAAGGAAGGAAGGAAAGGAAGAAGGAAGAAAGAAAGAAAGAAAGAAAGAAAGAAAGAAAGGAAGAAAGAAAGAAAGAAAGAAATGGGATGGATGGGGAGAGAGAGAAAAGTAAAAGAAAGGAAAGGCACCAATGCTAAGGAATCAATACCAGAAAAGTTCTCCTTATAGATAAATCAAATGAGCAGACAAACCAAACCACCCCCTTCTCTTTTCCAAGTTAGTTGGAAATTATTATAGATAGGCAATAAAAAGAAGAGCATTCCAGGGGCGCACGAACAAATGCCTGTTCACTCTATATAAGTTATTGAAGACAGACCCCAGAAATTATTCTAGTCATGTCTAGCTTCGTGAACCAGTGAGCATATGGGGATCACTTAGAAGAGAATAGATGAAAAAATACTTTCCTTGTAATAGGAACCTAGTAGGTGGCTGCACTAAGAAAAGCTCACTTTACAGAGGTAATCAATGATGAAAACTGGATCTCTGGAGCTACATCATAACATGGAGACAACCCAACCAAAGAAGCAACCCTGTACTGTTTATACAACTTTGGGGAGGGCACTGTGGATTTTGTAACTTTTGAGCTTCCTACTCGTTTAGTTCCACTTCCTGAGTCCTATAGATTTCCCTATTTTCTCTAGGAGGAATTATTTCAATTCAGAGACAATAGCTACAAAATGTGGGAAGAATCAGAACCTTTTTTGTTTATTGGGTTAAAATACAGGTCACTTTAAGTTGAGTATGTGACAAAGATGATGAGTCATAAAAGATCTGTTTTATTTTATGTGTATGAATGCTTTGTAAGCATGTATGTGCGACCAGTGCTTATAGAAGCCACCAGAGAGCACATAAATTACAGTGGTTATGAGACGTGGTTATGAGACAACCATGTTGCTACGAAGGCTTTAGCCAGGGCATCTACAACAGCAATGAGTGTTCTTAACTGCTGAGTCATCTCCTAGCTGCAAATCATATCATTCGAAGAGACATGTTCTTGAAATAAATACCT
Organism: Apodemus speciosus; assembly: GCA_002335545.1. NCBI lineage: Eukaryota > Metazoa > Chordata > Mammalia > Rodentia > Muridae > Apodemus > Apodemus speciosus. The sequence continues at coordinate 34,961 of BDUI01006796.1, forward strand.
TTATTAATAAGCTATTTAAGATCATTTATTTATATCTTCATTATGCAGCCCAATCTACTTTTCAGTCCTTCGACTTTTCTAAATTACCAAATTCAATACATAGAGAACAAGTTAAATATAAATGTACAGATTGTGTTTAAATAGGGTTTTACTCCAAAAAGGTTTACTCAAGGTGATTTAACATGTTGATCTTTTGCCTCAACCTCCCTAACCCCAATATCAGAGAATGATTCTAGAGCCAATGAACTCTAGGCAAACTACATCACCATCATCCTCCAAGCCCATTTCTTTACTGTTTATTTTGAGATCAGATCTTAACCAACCTGGCCTTGCTGTATTACCTATTATTATAACTCAATAAATACTTTTTCCTCAACCCTTGAAATGGTTGGTAATAAGTTCTGCAATACTAAAAATAGCATGGCRTGTTATTTCTATCAAACTGAATTCTATTCATAATACTGTAAACCAACCATGTTCAGAGAATATTCATAAATATACAAGAAATTAATAAGTAGGAAAACTGCTAATTAAGGTCTAAGACTACCATTGTCCATATAGACTTCTAGACTCTACACAAAATAGACGACTCCCTTACTAGCAGGGCTTCCACTTCTCTTACCTTAACCCATACACACCTCTACCTGTAGAATGTCACATAGCCTTAGTTGCATTACAGGTTCAATTTGTTTTTTTTTTTTTTTTTTTTTTTTGTGATAAGAACCTTTTCAGGTAGGACCTGAAATTCTTGGAATATTTTTATGCTAATGAAGCATCTTGGTATGTTAAGGCTTCAGCCTTTGCCCTTCCTGGATATTCTAACCCCTTTCCTCAAAACTAGATAAGTTTAGAATCACCCCAAGCAAAATGATCTGTCTCCCTGTAGCTGGTCCTAGTGTCATCATTGCTGCACATACTCACAGAGCTCCTGAAACCCTGTTCCTTGTCTCTACTCCATCACCCTTGTGGACCAATATCAGCCAATAATCCCTAGGGACAGGAAGGGTCACATTAATACTCTACTCAACAAAATTTGAAAATGTTCTGCCTTGAAAACAAAATATTAAGTGGAAATGGAATTTCAGAAAAAAATAATGTAAAGTAGTTGCCATGCTACTCAGGAACATAAACACTGTATGATAAAAGTGCAGTAAGAAAGAAGCTAGTGTTGAAACTATTTTATTATCAATTTTATCAATCAAATATGAAATGATTCATAGAGTCTACATAATGAAGTACCTTTATTTATAGTTCAGAGACTTTAGTAGTACCTTAATTTCCATATAACAATAAGAATTGTCAAGCATCATTAATAAATTGTTGGCATTTTGGACTAAGATAATTCTTTTCAATCCTGTGCTAAAGTTTTGAAACATGGTTTTGTGCTTTCTCAGTTTTTAAATTGAGAGTCAGTACTGGAATCTTTACAGCCTCTTATTTCATCAACAGATTGTGATAGATTTATTTGAGGAGTTAGCTCAGGCCTCAGGAGAAATTGCTGTCTCTGTTCTGTCTCTTGGATGCAGTTGTTARGATATGAAGAATCCAGACCATTAATTAGTGACAATAGTGTGGCCATACTGTCAAGCAATGCCAACTGCCGTATCCTCAAATGATGCAGCCTATCAGGTGAATGGACAAACATCCCAGTGATTCCAGCTAATGCTAGAAGGACTATGCAGAGGAGGGCAAAGCTACCCAAAAGAAAGGAAGGAAGTGTTCACTCTTTAAAGTCACTGAACATAGAGTACGTCACTACTTCCCAGGTTCTGGAAAGGCCCAATGCAGCAGTGTAAGAGAATACCAAAACAGGAAAGTGAGAAGGGGTGAATAGGGGAACAGGGGGGGGGGAGGGAAAAAGACATATGGGACATTGGGGGGGCGGGGAAACCAGGAAAAGGGAAATGAAATGTAAATAAAGAATATATCCAATAAAAAAATTTGGTACCAAGAACACAAAACTTAAATCACTTGAATTTAGCAAAAGAGCTATTACCATTTAAGATCTGATGAAGGTACAGTCAAGAGGCCAAAAGCAGCTCAAGGACAGGGTAACTTATGCTGTGCTATAAATCTGAGGCAAGACTGTCACTTGGAGAAACTGTCAGGATAGGATTTGTTACTAAAAAGAGTTAACATAAGTAAAAGGCTTCCCAATTAATCAAAAATTCAATGCAATTTCAATCAAAATCCTTATCATTACTTTGAAGGAATGGGAAAGAAAACTCTGAAAATTTCAAGGACAGATGAAGGAAACAGAACAAACTAAACCATTTTTGAAAAGAACGATGATGTTCAGCAATTTCAACGAATAATATGTAGCAATATTATTCAAGAGAGCTACTGAAATTGTGATAGAAATTTACAGCAATGGAACAGAAAATAGTTAGAAGCARAGTAACACATAAAACTGACCTGGATTTAGACAGAAATAATTAGGTAAATCTGTGGGAAATCGCACCGTTTTCAGAAATGCATTCTGGGAGGGCTGCAGATATTTTCATAAATAAAATATTATAGCCATGAAAAATTGATCCTTAACTATCAATTCTTCCTATGCACAAACACRGAAATCAAATGAATCATGAACTCAATAGAAGGAACTCAAAAGATAAAAGGTCTAAAAGTGAACAGAGAAAATCTTTATAACAATGTGTTAGCAAAAGTTTCTTCAATGAACTGTAAACACCAAGTGTAGTTGGCTCACCAAGTATGCAAAAAGATAAAGTGAACATTGCCAAGGCTAAAGACATTCAGTTTTGTGATACTAGTCATTAAAATCAGGTACTTCCATATACTCTAGAACTGAGCTCTCTCAACAGCTCAGGAGTTTTGTTCTCTTATCCACACAATTTATAACATAAAACACAAATCAACACTAAGTAGAAAATACTTCTGAAATATTTATATAAAAGAAATAGCTCTTATGCAGAATATATAAAGAGCCCTTGTAATAAAATATTACAAATAAGAACCCACAAGATATTTTTGTGTGTTTTTGTTTGTTTTAGTTGCACATTGCCAAGGGTTGAGAAGTGTACACAAAGCTAGAACTTTTAGATGTTATTATTGGAATTAAAATTTGTAGCTATAAACCCTTGTAAAAMACACATTAGCAGGGGTTGGAGAGATGGCTCAGWAGTTAAGAGCACTGACTGCTCTTCTGAAGGTCCTGAGTTCAAATTCCAGCAACAATRTGGTTGCTTTCCACCATCTCATAATGAGATCTGACACCMTATTCTGGATTGTCTGAAGACAGATACAGTGTACTTACATATAATAAATAAATAAATCTTTTAAAAAACACACTGGCAGCTTCTACAAATATAAACACTCTGGGAATACACTTGTACTTGACCTAGAACTCCTATTCCCAAGTTTACAGAAAAATATACACACAGACCTATATGTAGAAGTTCATGTGGATTTTCTTGATAGTAGCCAAAATGGAAATAGACAATTTTATACCAACTAACCAACACATAAACAAATGTAGTCTGCATATTTGGAATGTTAACATTAGAAAGAAACAGAACATTGATACAGGAAACAATTAGGGTGAACAATTAAAAGACTGAGATATGCATGGGATAGAACAAAAGTCTACAATGCATAATAACATTGATACAAAACCTAGAAAATAAAACAAAAACAAAGCTATAATGATACAAAAAGTGCAATACTTATTGAAGTCCAGGAATAAAGAGAGGGAGTTACCTTCAAAGGCTAATGAGAGAACTGTTATGATCAGAATGTCCATTTTCCTTATTGAGATAAGAATTACTGAAGTGTTTACAAGGACTAGATTTCCCCCAAGTGTACCATTTGAATAAGTAAACTTTATTGTGCATAAATAATGTCTTTAAAAATGGAATAAAAAATGTGAAAGATGGGAAATTAGGAGGAAGAGGGAATGGATGCCAGAAGAATACCTAACAAGGCTCTAAGGCACTCGTTCTCAACCTTCCTAATGCTTCAACCCTTTAACACTGTTCCTTGTGTTGTGGTGACCCCAACCATAAAATTATTCTCCTTGATACTCTATAACTGTGATTTTGCTATTGAATGGTGTCACAGTTTCTAAGACAATAGAAAATGCGTGTTTTTTTCCCCATTGTTTTCACCAATAGGTTGAGAACAGCTGCTCTAAGTGATCTGGCCTGTTAAATTCTTATACATGGTTTTATTCCTTATATGCCTTCACTCCTAGGTCTCTGGTTCATTTGGCTAAAACAAAGTCTTCTTTAGATGGCTCTGAAGAGTCCTGTACACTTGGAGAAAGATGTAAACACTGAAGATAGTTTAGTCCAACTTGTCACTCAGAGCTTCTTCAGTCCCATGCATTCCTCTTTCCATGGCCTACAGCTCCATAAAACTTTAGGATCTTGTGACCTTGAGATAGCTTCCACATTTGTGCTGATTTCCCTGACTCAGAACTAGTATTCTTGCATGAATGGAACAAATGGAGTTGGAACTTGCTTCAGTTTAGAGTCTCACTGCAATGTTGCCTTTCTTTTAACTAAGAACTCTAGAARGTGACAGATGGAAAAAATAGACCGTTGCAGGAAGCAAAGGTCTGAAGGTAAGTCAGAAGTGTTCAGCCTTTCTCAGGGAGGCAGAGCTAGGGCCACTTCTGCCTTTGGAGTCTTTGACACCTGATTAGAGGTTCCACTCTAATTCTAACCAGAGAAGTTGCCTGAGCTCATCTTCTGAGCTGGAAATAGTGTGTGTTTGTGTGTGGGGGGGAGGGCACGGAGACCATATGAAGAGGAAGGAACTGGGTCACTTACTTACCACTGTCAGTGTGAGGATATCCTGATGAACATGGATCCAGAGGATGCTGTACTAAAAATAACTGCTCAGAATCCAGATTTGGAAGCTACAAGGTTGTATTAGCCACAGTTCATGGCAAAGAAATCCAGGGGAGATGGATAGAGAGAACCAGACAGCTGGGCAACATCCAAAGCAGGAACCTGCAAAATAATGAAACTGGAGCTTAATTTCTGGAGCTGGTCTTAAATGCCATGGTAATCATTGGTGAGTGATTGTTCACTGGGTTTCACAGCCAGTAAGATGAAGCTAATGACCCAAAAAGTCAGAACACAAAACAGCCAGGCCAGCACTGTTTTCCCAGCAGCAGCTGCAAAATTGCTTTCCTATGAGACTCATTGTACTGATGACACTTAAGAATGACCTTGTCCTTTTAAGTAGGATCCTTAGGACTTAAGTCACAGTCATAATCTCAGAGATAGCAAACCCAGTGTGGTAAGTCTTTCCCCAGGAGACTACTTAGGAACAAGTCCTTAAATTATGCACAAGTACTCACAATAGGAGTAGAAGAGGGAAACTTTAATATCCTAGCTAATAAATTCATCAGATTAATAATCACCTTATCATAATCCCTGGCAAAATATTCTTAAATCAGAAAATGCATGGCATTTACCTAGAATGTAGTCACTATTTATTTCAGAAGGGGTTGTTACTATTCTTTTTATGATGTAGAATTCCCAGATTAAATCGAAATTCTAAAAACATTTGAGAGAAAGAGGGATAAAATAATGTCATAATAAATATCAGAGAAATGCATTGGTTATCCTTTRTCTGAGAGTAATGGTAATTGTCCTTCTGAAGGAGTATTGGATGGTGTAAGGAGGTTACATTAGCTCACAGACAGATTAGATGGTAGATAAATAGTGCACATAATTTGATCCATAGTCATTCTTGACACATGTGAAATAAACTAGTTGTAAGGGTAACTAAGAAGGACTTGCTTTTTTCTTAGGAGCCTTGGCCTTTCTAGATATCAGTAGCTGTGACAGGATAAAAACAGTGACTTGTCAGTTCTCATTTCTACTCACTCAAAGCATCAGCCATCTTCAGGCTGCCCAGCATGTTTTCTTCCCAAATTCTCAGAGACTGACAAAAGGAGCACATTTCTGAAAAGGAAAGGAAAATATTATAAACATATCATCAATCTATTCCTTATGTTGTCTTCAAGGATGGAATCAAAGAGTGAAAACATACCTCTACAATCATATTGATATAGAATACATGAAGGATGAAGTTATTTTTACCAAACAGAAATAAGACAGTGAAGAATGACAAAGAACATCAGCTTGCACGTGGGGAAGGTGTGCTTTCCTCAGGGAAAACAAACACAACTGCTCTGTATTCTACAAAGTAACAACTAAATTACAAATAGGACACATTTTCTTTGATTTTGGTAGCTAAAATCTATTTATGGCAAAATGCTGATTTTTTTATTATCACATTTAATTATTGGGAATTCAGAAACTAACTTTCAGTAGTCAGAAATTCCCTCCCACTATCTAGTCACCTGAGGTGGAACTCAGATCCTCAGACTTGAATGTAAGCATCTTTACCAGCTAAGCCATCTTACCAAACAAGAAATGGAGAGTTTTGTCTGTTACTAGCTAGAGATATGTCTATAAGGAGGTGCACTATATCGAAAGAATCAGAAGAAAGACCTCTCGCAATAACAAGATATGCATGGCTTAAAATACAACTTCTCTCGTCATGGTTACCCGAACTGGTATCGCTCCAAGGCAGCTACTTTAAAAAAAACTCTTCATCATTTTTTTTTGTGTGAATTTCACATCATGCACAACAATCACATCCATCTGTCCCTTCCCTCATTCCCCCCTCCAGCCTTGCAACCTCTGCCCCTAAAGAAAAATATCTCATTGTGGAAGCTGTAGTGTGCCATAGTGTGTCCCACAGTATCCCCATTTGGTCCACACTTCTTTTCTTGCAAAATGTTCATTGCAATGACTTTTTGGAYYGGTTCGAGGCCTTTGGCTTCTGCTACTCTATAAGTAYGGGAACCTCACTGGGAATCTTCTTAGATACCTTGTTGTTGCCTTATGTCATGGAGATCTGTAGTTTTGGATCTGTAGGATCCCTTCATACACACCAGCAGTTCATTCATGAGGTAGATGATGGGGTGGGACAATTCAAAGTCCTGGATCTGGGCCGAAGAAGCATCTGAACATTCAGCTCTTTGGCTCTCCAACTCTCATGCCTTTTTGTCATATCATTGGCAACCCCTGCAACCAGGACCAGCTCTACCCTCCTGGMCAGCTGAAGTGCTGGGCCCACTCTCACAGGTGTTGCAGTYATRGTGAGTAARAAGACCAGTTCTCCCACTCTCATAACCTCAAAGCCAGCTCTTCCCTTTGCTGTAGATGATCTCTCTCTCTTTCTCTTTCTCTCTCTCCCTTTCCATCCCTATCTCCCTCCATCCCTATCTCTATCTCTACCCTCCCTTTCTTGTGTGTGTGTGTTCATGTGTACATGTGTGTGCACATGTTCATGTCTGTGTGCATCTGTGTCTGTGTATATGTTTCCTGATTTTTTCATGGTTGGTTGGATTTTTTCTTGGCCTATTTGTTTGCTTATTTGTTTTTAAAATAGAGATAAAAGGGGCTTAGAGTTGGTGGGCATATGGGAAGGTGGTCAGAATCTGAACATCAGAATATATTTCATGAAAAACTTTTCCTTCAATAACAAACAAACAAAATAATCTAGTACCTGGGCACTTCACACTATTTTACCCTAATGACCTTCTTGATAATCTGAACACACTTTAGTTATCCCATACCCTTATGTTCTGAGTATCCTGCAGTGTTTGACAACAGAATTTAAATGTTGTAACAATTCAACAAAGACATATGCTGATTCTACTTTTCCAGAATATATTGGACAATGATTCTGGAAAGAACAGATAACTCAGCAAATGTTTTTGTGATGTTTAGTAGCACTTCTATATGATTGTATAATTGAGAAGAGTGAAACTAACAGTCCTGTAATAGGATTATACATTCCACCTATTCTCTTCATCAGCTTGAATTGTAGTGGAGCTTAAATCAACCAATCCTGGCGGAATATTGTTTGCAAAATACAGTAAAGGGCAAAGCAGCTTTAATGGCAATGTGGGTCTTTATAGAAAAGCATTCAAAATTTTTTTAGATTGGCAGGTGAGGTCACACTTATGGTGGCCAAACTGAGTAAGAGAAGAAGGGCTTATGTCTCTCTAAGGTTATCTGGGTAAGAGTTAAGTACTGCAAGGACTCACAGGATGTAAGCCCTTGGCTCATTTGCAGCCATGCAATAACTGAACAGAGCTCCATGAAGGGATAGGAGCAGAGACTATGGAGATTGTAAACACTTCTGAGGAGCTGAAAAGGTGACTGTGCACAGAAGTCGTGCAGAAACACTACAGATCCCAATCAGGGGACATGTACCAAAGAGTGGCCAGAGTTAAGAGCTGAGTGCCTCAACACCTAAAGCTCTGAGGAATAATGCTAGTTGATGGTGTGTTGGGTCACTATTGCTCATATCCTACAGAGATATGCCTTTCATGTGAGCACCGAGGAGGATTTCAAGTCCCTAGTCTTGAAATCCTAGAACTATAAGCCTCTGGTACTTAAGATTGAGACTGATAAGCCTTTGTGCCATAAATCCCTGCCATCTAAAGACGCCAATAGTAAAGGAGATGATGTCCTTTCCTTAACCATCTGAAAAGAACGAAGAAGTCCTTGACTTGGCGTTAACACTAGTAACTCATCTCACCACGCTCCTAATTCCTTATATAGTGTCTGGTAAATGCTAGGTGTTCTGTGCTTCTGCATGGAATATTACATTATAATTTTTTTCCAGGAGATCATAAACCTAACCAAGAATGAGCTATAAGTTTTAAAGCATAAGGCATGGCTATAAATTCATTATCATTTTTTTACACTTACTAAGTGGGCCTGAAATACTAAAGAACAAGAGACGTATCTTAATGTTTTTACTTTGCCTGGCAGTTTAATTAACATCTGGCCTATGATAGCTTCTAAAATATGTAAATTAGTCATTTTTCCAAGGTAGAATTGAAACACATTGCTTGGTCATCTCTTCAGATGTGGTCACTGCTTTCTTGATACTAAAAGTATCACTGAGTGTATTAATATATTTTGTCAAAGAAAAGCATATGTATTTTATATCTTATCCTGTCAAAGTTCTATTTTATACTTCTATTTGTTGTGCTGAGGCTAATTCTGTGCATGGATTACCGAGAAATAAAAATATGAATGAAAGCCAGTCAGGATCATCCTGATTATGGTGTATATTGACCTTTAAAAAGTCTTATTCCAAGGAAATTATGCTATGATGCCTCCAATCTTGAAAGTCAAAGAGACTAAATACAAGGAAATAAATTGAATGAAATGGTCTAAAGAGAAATCTGGCTTTCCCTCACTCTTTCTTACTTTTAACTTTCTGAGGTTTTGTGTTTAGAAATATACCATCTACCAGATAAGACATGGCTATCCAGTTTCAAACTCTGAGACAGAGAGAAACCTGATAAAGTGAGTTTGCTGAGCTCTTAGGCAGAGAATTTAGCCAAAAGACAATTACATTCAGAATGAATTATTTTTCTCAGTATATCACACTGGGCAACCTCGGATCTTTGGAGACCTGGAGACCTAGGGAAACTGGGGAGCAGGAAGCAGAAAAGATCCTCCTTACGTTTAGGACTTACTTCTGAAGAGAATACAAAAAGACAGGAGTGCTCGTGAGTACTTGGTCAGCAGTCTTCCTTACAGGTTTACTAATGAAACTGAAGTCAACAGCACCAAAACCAACTCATGGACCCAGGGTCCCAGGGTGGGACTTGAATGAAACAAATATTTTCCAAAAGCACTAGAACAGCTCTGTTAATTATGTACCACCAGATTATAATCCTGTCATCATTTTCATTTCTTCTTACACTCTTGTATTTCTAGCTCCTCTATTATAACTGCTTTTTGTTCTGCGTATTTATCAAAATGTGTTTTTGAATATTAAATTTTACTTATGAAATAAATGCATAGATATAAGTATTTGGCTTCCTTTGAGGAGAAATTTTTTAAGGTAAATAATGACTGAGAGGAGCAGAATCACTGTCATTCATCTTGTACTTCCTCTACTCTACCGAAACATTAATTCCACAACCAGGAGTTCTTACTTTCGGTCTGTTACCTGTTGCTTCCCACAGTCATCATCGAAGGTTTTGATGATGCTTGCCAATGATGCTCATACCCAGCAGGAGTGGTTCTCTTTGAACATGGCTATTATATTAGGTATGTAGGTTGCTGTGAATATCCAGGGCTGGCTGTAGAAAATGTTTACAAAGATTTTAAGTAGGTAGAAGTTTCTCACACATTCATTAATTCTTCCACCTGGGATAGAAATAAGGGTCAACATGGTCACGAGTTGTGCTCTGCTCTCTGATACAACAAGAAAGGTAGAAGCCTTTCATAGAACTCGATGAAAAGAAGTCTGCCATGTGTTCAAGTTACTCCATTGTGGGTATCATTGATGTGTTGTATCAGGACATGGAGCCATTACCCACCAAAACATATGGTTGCAGTTGTTAAGTCTGAGAATCTGACCTATTGATCATATTGGAAGATGCACTTGTTCCAGCAAAGATAGATAAAAGGCAAAATAAGAAGGGAAACTAGATCCCAAGCTATGATCATAACAGTGGATGAAAAGCTTCTCACCCCATGAGAAAATATTAAAACCCCACAGATCAATCTTGTCTCAGATCCAGTATCTTTTTGTGCTTTTCTAAGACATAATGGATGAGAAATATGCTCTCACCAAGACACACACACACACACACACACACACAGAGAGAGAGAGAGAGAGAGAGAGAGAGAGAGAGAGAGAGAGAGAGAGAGAGAGAAAGAAAGAGAGACTCTATAGAAGTTTATCCAAAAATAATGTCTCAAGGGACATTGTGTAAAGGCTATAAGATAATTCATTCTAATTGTTCACTATAGGTTAAAACAATATTTCCTAATGCTTTAAGTGTCTCACATGCATTCATGTTCATTCACTCTTCCTATACTAGACCTTTCTTTCTAAATTCCAAGATTTACCAACAAGAACAACCCAACTAAAAGGCATTGTGATCTATACAATTATTTAGTTTTTCTTTTTTTTTTTTTTTGAACTTTCTGATTTTTGTTTGTTTGCTTGTTTGCTTGGGTTTTCAAGACAGGGTTTTTGTGAATAGTCTTTGCTGTCCTGTAACTCACTTTTTAGTTTTTTTTTTTTTTTTTTTTTGAACTTTCTGATCTTTGTTTGTTTGCTTGTTTGCTTGGGTTTTCAAGACAGGGTTTTTGTGAATAGTCTTTGCTGTCCTGTAACTCACTTTGTAGACCAGGATGGCCCAGAACTCATAGATATCCACCTGTCTCTGCCTCCCCAGTGCTGGGATTAAAAGCATGTGCCATCACACTCAGTTGTATTCAGTTTCTCTTGACTGTGGTATGAATACCAATGCGTTCACTCTGTGGGCAAGTGTGATTAGTGACTGCAGTAAGGATAGACTCATTGCTTTCTTTGCTTTAAAAATAGCCAAGAGATAAGAAAAATTTCTATTACTGTATCACAAGTGCTCAGAATGCAAACAGTCAAGCTGCTTATGTACTTTCTGGTGGTGTCCAGTGAGGGGAAATATTTCATATCTCTTTTATCTTCCAAGCTCTTAACTCAGACAATGAGGCACTAATTAATTTGAATAATTTTGACTGTTAACAGCTGTACAGATTTCATAAACCAAGAAAAGGACAATTTATTTTTATTCATATTAAAGAATGTTCAGTAAAAGGATCCACAGCATGATGCTATAGTATAAGAATACAAACATCATAGAGCATGAGAAGACAAGTGTTCAAATCATCAGCCTAGCACGGCAGGGCTAACGCATGTAACAATCCCACTAGAGAAGGAAATGGTATAGGGTTTCAACACAGAATAAGCTATTAATAAAAAAAAAAACAGTTAAGCGTCTTGATATTTCCACCTAGTGTGTTATGATAATGTAGGCACTGATGTTTTGTCTAATTTCATATTAAATTAGATGTACATTAAATTTCCATCACTCTAAATCAAACACATCATGGTATGTGTTGCACTCAGTAAACATTCCATTTCCCCAATTCTCACTTTTCTTAACTATGCAGAACAGAATCAGTGAATACTCACTGGTTAATCCCAATTGGTTGCCTCCAATGAGTCTACATATTTTGAAATTTTATCATTCACTTAGTCAACTGACCTTCTGTTGCCTRCCCACTTCAAAGTCTTCCATTCTTTCCAATTTTCCCTCCATCCTGACTCCTCTCCTTTTCTCTAACCTTCTCAGTGAAAAAAGATGCCATTAGTAAGGCACTCACTATATCCTCTAGAAAAAAATCTATAAAACCACCTACATATCTACCTGTCCTCTCCTGTTCTGTCAGATGACCTTTTTTCACCTGCATCTGTCTCACTATAGCCACCACATTTGCAGAAACATTGCTCCGTCAAATATCCATCCAAACTCTTTCTCTCAACTCAGTATTTGTCAGGAATACACAAGTATGATAAACTCTTTCCTGTTCTGGAAAGAACATTTTCTTGACTTTAAATATGCCTTATACCTCTGTATTTTTCATCTTCTTGCCATAGTCAACTGTCTTGAAACATTGTGTATACTGATACCATATTGTCTCGATCATAGAGTGTGCTCTATTACTCCTGCACATATATATATTCATTGTATGTAATTTTATGTAACTATAAAACAATGATTTCCTATGCCATTTTCAAGGATTCTTTAGGTCTGGTAGATTGTCTTTGCTGTTGTTTTGTTGGTTTGGTTTATTTTTTCATCTCTCCTCTCTTTTTATGTTTTTGAGAGTGGGACCATTCTGGTTCTGYTCATCTTTGTACATTCTATGCCCTATGCAGGTACAGGTATGTTGTTTCTGTGGAAGTGAGTGAATAACTGAATATTTTGTTTGTTTGTTTTTTTGATGAACTAAATCTTTCTACCAGTGAAGTACAGGAAAGGAATAAATAAAAAGCTATTGATCCACTCACATTTAATTCCCATTTGTTTTCTACTCTCAGATCTAAAAACATTATAGATGCAATAGCAAAAGCACTGAAGACAAAAATCTGGTAAAAGATTTATTTAATTGCTATGAGCACTGGCCCAAGACAGCTTTGCTGTAACTAAAGTATTCCATTTTGTATCCATAAATGGAAAGGTTGGGTTTAATTCCCATCCATGTAGCAAGGTAGAGATTCTTACCCAGTGTTCTTTCAGATTGCTTATGGATCTGCTTTTGGGGTAGGTGACAAACTCACCTTGAAGTATTAAAAATCATAAAATGTGCACAGTGACATTTTCCACGTTTTAGTGAATATCTATGTATTGCTAATCTAGCTCTATTATATATACATATAGCAACTGAATTTGGTTGGAGCTGGATGTGGGAAGAATCTGGGAGGACTTGGAGGAGCAAAATATATATTATGAAAAAAGTTAAAAGAAAAATAAGGATCTATTGAAATTTTCTCTAACCTCAAAATTTTAAAAATCGGGAAGGGATAGGAAGAAAGATGAAAAAAAAAGTAAAAAGAATGGGCAAAGGGAACAGTAACAGAAGACAACAGAGAGAAAGATGTGGTCTATCCCTTGTGTGTGAAAACTGCTACTCAGCTTGATAGGATGGAGTGGGAATGTTCCTTTAAAGCAACAACAGCCAGCTATGGCTGGCATGACCATGAATCAGTACCAAAGCCAATTGTGTGCTTTTCTTCTTGTCTCCAAGGATGCTGGAGGCAGTAGTAGCAAACACAGCATCTGCTGAGCAGAGAAGCAGCTGGAGCCAGGTAGCAGCATCATTGAAAATGCATGAGGTTCCTGACAGTGTCTGAGGTACTTAAGTTCATATTTAAAGCAAAGCAATAATAGTAACCCCTTCTTGTGTTGGAATTTCAGAAGAATGCTAACCAATAGCTCTAAAGTGAAATAGAACCTGGGGCTGTTGGATGAATGTTAATGGAGAGGGATAGATGGCCATATGCTGCTGTTAGTGGTGTGTCTGTCCTTACAACATTTGTGAAACCACAGAAAAAGCACCACCAGACTACACTGATGGCTATGATCATGCTCATGGCTGACAAAGAGAAAGAATAATATTTTCATGGAGGCAAATCCAAAATGTAGATAATCTTTTCTGCAGAATGATAAGTAGGCAGAAGCAATCAACCTCAGTTTACTCTTGAGATCATTTCTAAAAAGTATACATATAAAATTTTGTACAAATAAATCACAGTTCATATTCTACCTTCTAGAATAATTTCAATTCATCTTGCTTACTTTCAAGAATAATCCTCTTAAAATAATTTTGTGTCTTACATTATAACAAATATTTTTATCAACTTCATGTCTTATTTTAACTACATTGCTAATTTTTAAACACTATCTAGGAAAGACATATACTGAATTGAATTTGATTTAAATGACCATGCAGAGAGTCTATAATTCAAATAATATTTGGATTTTCACTTCAGTAGAGGTTTAGTCTTCTCTATGTGCGACAAGTGTTTGWTATTTTTATTTTTGTGTCTTTTACTTTCTTTGGTCAACAGTTAAACAGCAAGCTTTGCATATGTTCTAAAACATATGTGAAATGGTTTCAAAAGACACTTGTATCAGAGACAGATTTTATGCTTTCAGACATTTATCTACTACCATTGCAGAATTTTTCCTTTTCATATGTAGTATACATATTTATAAGAATTTTCACCAGATATCAAAACTAATAAGTGAATGAATTCTTTAGTCAAAAATGTATGTTGTGTAGTTAAAGCAAATACATATGCAAATGCCATGTGCATTTTCAGCATGAGTAGGTCTAGCATTTCTCTTAGGGAGTTTCTATCTTTCATTACAGTCTAGCAATTCTAGAATTTTTGCTACATAACTACTAATTCTAAAGAAACTGAATTATGGAAGACCATAAAATTATAATCCAAAGAAAGGAATCATGAGCCCCTGTTCCACAGAAAACCCAAACCTAGAGCAATTGGTACCAATATTCTTTGGATATGATTGCAAATAAATTTGTCACAAATTCAAACCATTGCCAAATGACTACTGAAATTTAATTCTMTTTCAAACTTTATTATATTTAGTGTGTGTGTGTATGTATGTGTGTGTGTGAGTGTGTGTGTGTCTGTGTGTGTCTGTGTCTGTGTGTGTGTACAGACACATACATACTTGCTTGCTGTGGCACATTTGTAGAGGACAGAGAACAACTTGAGGGAGTAGCTTCTCTCTGCCATTTGGAATTTACCTCTAATCATTGAGCTTTGGAACAGGCACCTTTACCATCTTGCGACCTTAAGAATCAAAAGTACCRTGTGAATTCTGCTCAGTTGAGATGTTGGTAGGAAAACTTAGGAAGGAATAAAGAACATGTAAGGGTCCTTTACAGGCATCTTCCAAGATGGCATTTGAGATACATGAAYATCACTATGGCTGGCTCTTCAGAGACCAATATCAGAATTAATGATTAAAAATACCTGATAGATAGGGTTTACGTTTTTAAAGAATTGAAGGGCAGATTTTAGACACTGTAATGGAAAATCTCCCAAACAGCTTATAAATCATTTTCATGACTCTCATGTTGTTAGATTTTAAATGAACCAGCACTGGCCTCAGTAAGTGACCAAGACTTACATCCAACTGCAAGATTAAAGATGGACCATTTCCAGGAATTTAAACTGTCCCAGAGCTAAAGGGTGAACTGATTGCAAAATACAGTTAGTTCATCCTTTCTGATCAGAACCTGGCAAAATCAAGAGGAGATGAATTTTGTTCTCTCTTCAGTATAAATAATCTCCTGGGCACATGTCTCTCTCCCACTCCTCATATGCTAGCACCATAGGCAGCTCTTTCTCATTCTCCAGGTGCACCCACTGTCAGGACTCTCTACTGAAGCTGTAACTTTCTCCTCTTTCCCTTCTGATCACAGTGGGTGAGATCTCTATCTTGCTGGCCATCTGACCTCTCCAGCTCTAATAAATTGTCTGCCAGTTCCCTTCTGGGCCTGTTTAAATTATTTGACCAATGATACCAAGAACCTGACAAGGGGGTTGTTGCTTCCCCAAACAGTAAGCATGATGTTTATAAAAGAATATTTAAAGACGTGGACAACACTTTTTATTTTTTAAAGTCAATATAAAACAATTTTGGGGAAACCAATAAATGCACATCTTTTGAAAATAATTGCTGAAAGTGTTTTCTTCACTTTTCCATATTAGGAAAAGGTATTCAAAGAAGGTGAGTCATAAATAAGAGTTTGTCTGATGATCAGGAGATAGGAACTGTAGTAAGCAGAAAAGGAAGAGGGGAAACATTTTAAAATAATGCTTAACAGACTGAAGGAAACTAAAATGGAGAGATATAAGATTACAAAATGTGCACTCATATGTGGGGCAAGGACGGAACAGATGAGGTCTTGGAAATCTTGTAAATTTTTGATCCATATCTTTTATGTATTTTCTCCAGTATTTTCTAATATTTAATCTCTAAATGTAGTTGTTTATTTTGATCTCATCTTAATAATTACTTTTAGGAGCTGAAGCCCTCACTATGTTCCAAAGTCTGGTCTTGAACTAGACACAGGAACTCTCCCTGCTTCAGACTCCAGCAGCTGGTACCACTGCTTCATGCCAGTGCTTGCCTTGAATTTATTTGTCATGTCAGGAGAATTGCATCAGTCTAAATATTCACAAACCAATAAGAGTCTCAACAACATATGTTAAAAACATAATATAAACATTTGACAGCACTAATGAAAACTTCTTCAGGTGTTTTTCTGTTTTAGAAAGTATTCCTGCCCATTGGATAAATTATATATTGATGTATTATATACTTCGGTGAATATGAAATCAAATTGGCATTCATTGTTTCCTGTTCAGAAATTAAAATATGCTATTCATAAGAATATATTTCTATTCACCAACTCAGCAATATGAAAGTTCCAAGAAAATAAACATTTAGGGATTTGGTTTTACATATTAAGGTGTGTCAGATAGATCTGTCTCCCTTGGGCTCTGGGGCAGGGAGGGACTAGACACTGCTAGCATTAAGCACTGTGTGACTCAGTTAGGAATGCTAATTTTGTGTAGAGCTTTCTTAGGTCTTCATTGGAAGTCATTTACTCTATAAATGGGTTCCAATAAAAATGGGAACAAATGGCAATTCAGATCTTTGTGCGACTGTGTGACAGTGCATAGATGCGACCGTTGTGCTTAAGAGCCTGGAACACAGGGCTGTCCTTCAAGCACCCATTCTTCCAGCTGCTGTAGACACCTTAGACACCTCCTAATCCCTGTGAGGAAACTCCAGCTTCAAACACCACTGAAACAAAAGCTTCCACTGCAGCTAATGGAGGCTTTGCACTCCAAACAGCCACTTCAGGCAAGACAAGCAGATTCTGCAGCTATTCTAGGTCAAAAGAGTGTAGAGGAGAGCTTCCTGTGTAACCCAGAAAGAAGCCATGGACAGGTAAGCTGGAAACAGTGCTGTAATTGGTAAATATAACCCTTCATTTGCATAAAACACCCTTGCCACAGACTACTCCTGACTATATTAGCAGGTTGTCAAGTTACCTGGTAGCCACTCCCCTTTGCTGCCCCCTGGTGAAAGGATCATCTTAGGTTTGGATAATCCTTTTGTGTGTGTGTGTGTGTGTGTGTGTGTGTGTGTGTGTGTGTGTGTGGTTTTTCCTATTTATCCTTTTAATAATTTCTTTTAATTTTTTAGTTTATAATTACATCATTTCCCCATTCCTGTTCTCCCTCTCGAGCCTCCTATAGAGTCCCCCTTGCCTGTTTTAAACTCTTTTTCTATTGTTTTTATGTATGTATGTATGTATGTATGTATGTATGTATGTATGTATGTATGTATATACACACATCAAACCTGTTCAGTCTGTATGTTTCTTGGAAGACGTTTATGTATGTTTTCAGGGCTGACTTTGTGGTATTGGATAACTAGTTGCTGTGTTCCTCTCTGGAAAACACTATTTCTCCTACTCTCAGCATTCCAAAGCTTCTCTGATTCTTTGTGCAGAGTCAATGCCTTATGGGATTTCCCCCATTCAGTTTAGCATGTCTATTGTTTCCTTGTTCAGCTCCTAGGCAGAGAAGGCTGGCCTGGCACCATGAAGTGGCAGTGGAGTGGCAGCAAAGATCATATCAAGACAGTAGCCCAGAGGTGTTCTAGATAGTGATCCGGGGCAGAAGCAGCAGAGTGCAAAGACAGCTGACACAGCAGATGACAAGTAGAACTCAGAGAGGAAAGACTGCAGAATGCAGGAGGCTATGGGCATCAGACTGCATCCCCAGACAATGGAAGAGTTTCTTGGAGCTGCTAACCTTCAAAGGACAGGAATCCTGATACCTGTATGTGGAAACTATAGCATCTGAACATCCGCTGCCATTAAGACCTGGGACTGACACCTAGGGCTCAAGAGCTGTGACCCCCACACAGATAGCTGCCAACTTCTGTCACTCGCTGCTGCTTACGACCAAATATTTCTCTAGCTGCCAGGTGCCGGACTGCTAGACAACTAAGCAGCCCCACTGATAAGTCTGTTTCTCAGGACTGCAGTTTTTAGTCTCGAATTCTCAGGGCCTGGAGTCTAAGTCTCTGAGCCTGTCATCAGAGCCCAGATAACGCTCAACACTACATGTGTGGTTCTTGTGTGGTCATGATTTCCATCCACATAGAAGAGGGACTACGCCCAGTTCATTTGAAATTATATCCACATACCAACAACTCCATCCTGTGTCAAACCTGTGGTCATGACCATTTACTCGTGTTTTATTTTCCATAACTTAATATATTTTTATTGCCCTTGCCATGCTGTGCAAAGAACATTAGCTTTATTAGTGCATGTTTTACTGTTGCATCACAATTGTGAATTAAATCCTACCAAAATATTTTTAACTTGGCTGCTTTACATGAACAGGAAAATGGCAAGTAGCTTTAAAGCACAGCACATTACAGCGAGTGCACAGGTGTTCAATTTTATGAATGTTTACTAAGTGAAGCCATTCATGAAACCATTACTTGAAACAGGAGCTACCCAGCACTGCTATCTCAAGTGTTCACAGGCCTTCTCAGTTATTGAAAGCCCACTTCGTGTGATCTCTCTGCCACTGGCTTCCAATTTTTAAGACTGAAAATATGTAATCCTATAATCAGTGCCATTATACTTGACTTCTTTGTGTTTTGATCTTGAAAATATGACATCATTTCTTTCATGGGCATTTCGATGGTTATTTTTTTTAACTAGGTTGGCATTTATCCTTAAATCTTTACATTTTAAATATTTAATTGGCTACTCATTACTTTCTTTGAGGTATCTTACCAAAAATTGATTTACAGATTATTCTTCTCTATAGTATGTGTTGAAAGCCATAAACTTCCTTTGATTAAATGATCTACCTTCATCTCACAAGTTTTGATTTTGTAATCAATTTTCACTTAAGATAGTATGTGTGACTTTTCCTCTGACTTCTTGTGGACAGTTGATCATGTAGACAGAGTGCATCACGTTGTCAGTAGAGAATTGCTTTTGGAAGGAACGGAATGGACTGCTCTACGGCTTCATGTCTAAGTTCTTAGACTCACACCACAAACATTTTTAGGAATTGTAAAATTCTTTCTATACAAAAGTTATCATTATACTTT
>BDUI01006796.1:56502-70367 GCA_002335545.1 Apodemus speciosus
TCCCTCTCCCTTTCCCTACCTTTCCCCTCCCCCTCCCCTTTCTCCTCCTATAGTCCCCTCTCTCTACTGCTCACTTAAGTCACCTCTCTTTCCCGTCTGTTCTGGTGAAATTTGGGTGTATCCTGTCCCTGCCTCACTCTGCGAAATCTTTCTCTGATTTATCACTTTATCTGTCCCTCCAGTAGAAACCACTTTCAAACATGACTGTTTCCCTCTACAAACTAACTTACCCTTATTGTTTGGGATTAAAGTTGTGTACTAAGTGCTTGTCTATATTCCAGGGATTAAAGGCGGTTCATTCCAGCTGCATAACACAGACATAGAAGGTCTTTGGATAAGATTCCATGCCAGTTGTAGAATTATAATTCCTCTCTAGAGATACTATCTCACTAGGCAGCTCAGCTTGGTTTCAGACTCATGATCCTCCTACTTCTGCCTCTCAAGTGCTGGGATCAGAGCAATTCACCACCAAGTCCAGCTTAATATTTACCAATATTTTTAAATGTTTTTTTTTTAAATTAAGTTTCTTCTGTGTACCTTTCTTAAATGTTTGTGTTAATAATTGTCTTAGTGGTAATTGAGAGTTATGCCCGGCTTCAGAGGCCTGGGCTTGTTATTGTATTCTCTTAGGGTCTGTATAACATCTGCCTAGGATCTTCTAGTTTTCAGTCTCTAATAAGTCTGGTGTAATTCTGATATGTCTGCCTTTATGTTACTTGACCTTTTTTCCTTACTGCATTTAATATTCTTTCTTTGCTTTATGAATTTGCTGTTTTGACTATTATGTGACAGGAGGAATTTCTATTCTTATCCAATCTATTTGGAGTTCTGTAGGCCTTTTATATGTTCATGGACATCTCTTTCTTTAGGATAGGGAAGTTTTCTTCTATAATTTTGTTGAAGATATTTACTGGCCCTTTAAATTGGGAGTTTTCAATCGATTCTATAGTTATTATCCTTACTTCTGGTCTTCTCATTGTGTCCTGGAATTCCTGGATGTTTTGGTTTAGGAGCTTTTTGCTTGTTGCATTTTCTTTGACTATTCTGTCAGTGTTTTCTAAGGTATCATCTTCTGCACCTGAGATGCAGGTGCACCTCTTCTATCTCTTGTATTCTGTTCATGATGCTTGCATCTACAATTCCTGATCTCTTTTCTAGGTTTTCTGTCTCCAGGGTTGTCTCACTTTGTGATTTCTTTATTGATTCTATTTCCATTTTTGGATCCTGGAAGGTTTTGTTCAATTCCTTCACAATTCTGTTTGTGTTTTCCTGTAATTCTTTAGGGGATTTTTGTGTTTCCTCTTTAAGGGCTTCTAGCTGTTTGCCTGTGTTCTCCTGTATTTATTTAGAGGAGTTATTTATGTCCTTTTTAAAGTCTACTATCATCATTTGATGTGATTTTAAATCAGTCTTGCTTTTCAGGTGTGTTGGAGTATTCAGAGCTCGCTGTGGTGGGAGAACTGGTTTCTGATGATGCCAAGTAGCCTTGGTTTCTGTTGTTTATGTTCTTTACCTTGCCTCTCAACTTTTGATTATCTCTGGTGTTAGCTGGTCTTGCTATCTCTGATGGTAGCTTGTCCCTCCTTCAAGCCTATGTATCAGTACTCGTGAGAGATCAGTTATCTCTGGGAAGAATTTGGGTATAGAGAGCTGTGTCACATGGTCAGCTCCGGAGTGCAGACAAAAAACAGAATGAAAAAAAAATAATTGTCTTAGTGTTTTATTGCTGTGAAGAGACACCATGACCACAGCAATTCTTATTAAAAAAATTATTGGGTCTGGCTTACAGTTTAAAGTATTAGTTGATTATTGTCATGGCAAGATCTGCATCAGACAGCAGGAAGTGAAGGTGATGCACTTCCTCCAACAATGACACACCTACACTAAGGCCACACCTCCTAATAGTACCTCTCCCTATGGACCAAGCATTCAAACAAATGAATCTATGGGAGCCATTGCTATTGAAATCACCATAATAATGCATAAAATATATGCCATATGTTTCCATTTAGTAATGTTGGTGACATTTAATAGATTAATGCATTAAATACATTTAGTAGATTAATGAATTTACTATCAAATTTTTCTAATAAATTTTTGTGGCTTACTGTATCTTCTTACCCCATTCCATCTCAACTTCTCCCTTAACCTTATAGACTGCTCCCATTTTTTAAACACCATTTCACTTTCAGTAGTTTATATAATATACGACTTATAAATATTTCTTTCTTTCTCAGTTTTGTCATCATAAACCCCATAGTATTCTGAAATGTGAAACACATTAATGACTTTGTGTAATTTTCGTCTATTATTAATTAGACATCAGTTGACATTTTGTTGTTTTAACAAGAACAAGTATCTTCAATTGGAAGTGGGGAACATTCGTAGGCACATGGCAGGCTGAGCCATTTGGGGCACACATACTTTGGCAATGTCTCCGTAGCCCAATGAGGGAGACAATTGTATGCTGTTTGTCATCTGAGAAGAGTGGAACCGCTCCATGCTCTCCCCTGTTGGCTCTTTCTTGATCTTAGTTTTGCTCTCCAGCTGTTGGCCCTGGCTAGGTCTGCTAGTCACTAGTTAACCCACGCTGTCTCTGTTCTTTTATTTATGAGAGCAGTTTGTAGTTTACCATAGTCCCTTGTCTTTACTGTCAATGGAAGCTGATGGCTATCATAGTTTACAGGCTATGCCTAGGTTACCCCATATTTAGCTCTGTGTGTTAGGGSTGCTCTTCTTCCTAAAATAGGTGGAGCCTTTACAAAAGATGTCCATGATTATTACATGTTGCATTTTAGTTTGTTGTAATTATACATAAGAGCATGTGAAAGGGCAATAGAGTCATATATGTGTTACTCAAGTGGCCAGTGGTAAGGTGAAGACATGGAAGGAAGAGCTAATGRAGACTGGCTTCACTGACTGTCCTAGAGTCTTGTCCGTACTCAGCTTAGTCAGTTATCTCACACCCAATTATATGCTGTCTTATTTACCTACTTCAGTCTTGACAATTAACTGCAATATCCCTTTCAACACTATTGTATAACACATGAATTTATCATAACACTGTCTTAGAAAACTCCTAAAATCTATCTTATTCATAAATTGTTTTTAGAATTATTTTAGCCCTCATACATTTTCTTTCATTTGTAATTGCTTCTTCTAGCCCAACCAAATGCCACTAAATACACACAAACACACACACACAGACACACACACACACACACACACACAAACATACACACACTTTATCATATTTGTGTGTACTCTTGATTATTTTAGAAACACTTTATATTAATTGTCCATTAATACTGAAATTCTATGTATCTGCAACAATCCTCCTCTTGTTTTTTGGTTGATGCAGTCTCTGTTCATCTAAGCTCATCCCTTGTACTGTYCATGTCTTGAATCTTCATATGTTGAACATTATTATTGTCATCCTTTTCCTCTGTGCCATGAACAAGATGCTATTTCTGTAAGTCTAACAATCTTGCTCATCTTAGAGCTTTCTCTCCTTTTGCCTAATTCTATCTTTCAAGTTGCAGTTCTGTTGCTAAGTTTGTTACCTGGCTTTTCTTTGTTGATTTTCCTCAATGCTTGGTAATTATTTGTTGTCTTCTTTGTAACTCATATTTACTATTTGCTGTCTGTTACAACACACTTTGAACATCAGATCTTGTGATGAGCAAAGGAAATCCTGAGTGAATTTTTCATTGTTGATATGAGTGCAGCCCTGTCAAAAATCCCAACTCTTCAGAATCATNACACACACACACACACACACACACAAACATACACACACTTTATCATATTTGTGTGTACTCTTGATTATTTTAGAAACACTTTATATTAATTGTCCATTAATACTGAAATTCTATGTATCTGCAACAATCCTCCTCTTGTTTTTTGGTTGATGCAGTCTCTGTTCATCTAAGCTCATCCCTTGTACTGTTCATGTCTTGAATCTTCATATGTTGAACATTATTATTGTCATCCTTTTCCTCTGTGCCATGAACAAGATGCTATTTCTGTAAGTCTAACAATCTTGCTCATCTTAGAGCTTTCTCTCCTTTTGCCTAAYTCTATCTTTCAAGTTGCAGTTCTGTTGCTAAGTTTGTTACCTGGCTTTTCTTTGTTGATTTTCCTCAATGCTTGGTAATTATTTGTTGTCTTCTTTGTAACTCATATTTACTATTTGCTGTCTGTTACAACACACTTTGAACATCAGATCTTGTGATGAGCAAAGGAAATCCTGAGTGAATTTTTCATTGTTGATATGAGTGCAGCCCTGTCAAAAATCCCAACTCTTCAGAATCATYGAAATGGCAAAGTCTTCTCTTAGCCCCTGTGTAGATGCTGACAGCATGTACAGAATATCAGCTGCAGATTCCCTTTCCTTCATTATGTCCAACCTAAAATGGCTTTCTATAGAGACCAATATTAGAAAAAAGCCTACCTTTTCATTTGTATGCAATAAAGCCACTTCATATATATAATTATAGTTTATATATTGTTAGAAATATTTTATATATTTATAATTGGCTACATTTCAGAAGCTCCYGTATTTCCATCAGATTATGTCATCCACCTAATTCCAGCCTTTCCATGTATTTGCTTGTGTATATTTTCTCTTTTCCTTTCTTATTGCTCCAATTAGGTAAATCTCTAGACAGAGGGAGTCATGTCAGTTCTTTTTCTTTGAGAATAGAAGTGATGGGATTCGTTTTTCAAGGAAAGCTGTATAATTACCCTGCATTCTGTTGTGATTATTGTTCCCTCCCGAAGTTTGCAGACACTTAGCACATTTAGCAACTTAAATTGTACTTTCTACCTTCTCTGGTTTAGTATAGATGACATTTGTTCTGTTTGGGAGGGAGAGAGAGAAAGGGAGAGAGAGATGGAGAGATGGAGAGAGAGACACACAGAGAGAGAGACAGAACACAAGAATTGAAGTCTAGATAAACTTTTAGTCTCCCAACATTTGCTCTTGATTTTTTTCCCCACTGTCAGTTTTTATTATGAGTTTAGAGTGAACTGCAAAATACTTGATTGCCAGCATCATTTATATTTGAGGATTTTAATTTTCAACTTTCCCATCTAAAATTTTATTTTTGTCAAAAATTATCTGCTTACATTTTGACTTACATTGTCCTTGTCAATGCTTCGACTGTTTTTTCTATAATTTTTAAGGTGCTGAAGTGAGTCTAATGTGGAACATATATGCCTAGCATACATCCTGATCAATAATGAGTTAAAGAAATAAATCTAAGGGTCTAATCAAGTTCTCTATCACAAACAGTAACTATCTTGTCTGTAGGATCACTTAAAAGACATCAAAAAGGGTAAAATTGGTGACTAGACAATGGTTTAGCCCTTTTAGTCTCACTTTATTTATGACTAAATCTATCTATTTACAGGAATAGGATTAGGTATGTAATAAGAGCATTTTTAATCCAAAGGGAAGAGTTTCTTTAGAATCAGATCTATTATTAGCTCCCTCAATGCCTGAAAAACTCCTTGGGGGAAAAAAAGCTTATTGCTAGTTTTGCTTTTAATGTAAATAATGTAATAAATCAGCAATATTCTTGTTAAGCATGAACAACATAATTTATATACCCTCTATTTGCTATATATATAAGGACTGCTGAATATGAAATGGCCTGCCTTTTATTTCCTTGATGATTGAGCTAGTACCTCCATTAGCAGAGATGAACCCCTTTGCCATCAAAGCTTTTCTTTCTTTTTTCCCCAGGATATGGCATATCAGATTCCAATCTAACATAATTTATATTGGTATCCCTTAGAGCAATCATTGATCAGGTCAAGATTCAGGACAACTTAAAATGCAAAGCTCATTCTTCTCATTTTGCTCCTTCTCCTGTCCTTTCTTGGTCAACTGAAAAGTTTACCTAGAACCAAATAAAAACACTGGATTCAAAGGTTTTAGGCACTAGATTTTGTGATATTCATTTATTTAAACTAATATAGCAAAGTCATATATGCCAATTTCTACTTGATTGGATTTGATATTACAATCAACTCCAAATAAAACTCATTCAGAGAACAATCTGATATTAATATGTACAAGGCTATCATGTTAACTTCCCACTTGAAATATAAATAGGAGAATATTTCCCCTCAAATTAATTCTATGACACCCCCAGAGATACAATCTGTCTCCTAATAATTGTTTATGATATGTGTTCTCTCTTCTCTGCTGTTACTCCTATGTTTTTGGAAGTCAATGTCTAATAAAAGCAGTTCAAGAGTAAATTTTCCTTGGGAACCACTAAAGTCAAATTTCCTTTACAATACATACAGTGAACAAATTAATATATTAAAAGTAGATTTTTTTGCCATCATTGTTATGGTGTCCCTCTTAATAGACCTAAGGTTCAAGAGCAATCTCCATATGTTCAGAAGAACAGTTTGCCCCCTGAAAACCTTTTCATGATTTAGTCTCAAAGGTATATTCTCTTGAGCTGAAGAGATGTTTCATCCATTAAAGGGTAAGCCTCACAATTAAAATGTTAAAAATATCCATCAAATAAACCTGTCATTGCTATGCATGTGGCATCCAGATAAGAATTTCTTGATATTTTATGCTAAAAATGTCTGCACTAAAGGTAGCTCAACTTTTGAGATGCMTAAGATGGCATGACACCTTGAAGACTTGGAGTCATGACATTCTCATTCCTTCTCATACCAACAAACTGGGCCAGAGGCAAACAATATCAACATGTCAGGAGTAAGAAAGTTGGGGATCTTGTGGTATTCAGAAGAAGGGAGAAGGAGGAAGAGAAAGGAGAATACTGATGAGGAAGATAAGGAGGAGACAGAAGGATCCAAGGAAGGCAGGAAGGAAAAAAGGAAGGGAGGGAGTAGGAAGGAAAGGAAGAAGGAAATAACAAAGGAAAGAAAGGCAGGAAAGAATGTCCACTCCCTTGAAATACTTCCCACCAAATATAAACCCATAAACTGGTCAGTCAATTGATGAGTTTAGAATCTTCATGATCCAATCACTTCCAGAATGTCRTCATTCTATGAGACATTGCTATGCCAATGTTACTTCCCACATTCCTTGCTCTGGAGCATAGGACCTTCTGAGGACAATTTTAGATCCAAACCATAAGAGAACGAGTGTTCAAGTATGGAAAATATTCGGAGAATTCTGTGATCATTGTAGCCTTCATAAAATATTTTTCCCTTATTGGCAAAATCATGAACTAATCAGACCATAGAAGCACACTAGAACAATGAAGCAATTCAAAGATTGCAAAGAAAACCAGATGTTTAAAAATCTGAAACATTTTATTATTTTTAATTAAAAATAGATATCTCTTTTTCTGTCATACAATATATTTCAACCATAGTTTCCCCTCCTTCCATTTCTCCTAGCTCACTTATTAAGAAAAATACATTAAGCACACTATATGGTCACTCATGAAGAATTCTATTTAAGCAAGCTTTCAGTTTCAGAAATTGATTTAATGGAACCTGAGCCTTATTAGCATAACCTAAAGTTATCAGCTTTAAAAATATAACAGAGCACACATATCCCGATTAATGTGTTCTTTTGTTACTTAATATTCTTGAACTCAAAATATCTTCCAGGGGTTTGACTTTTTATCTTCTTTGCTTCTCACATTTTGCCTCATAGTATAGAAAGAGTCAGGGGTCACATTTGTTGTACGAACCACAAGACAACTGCAGTAACAGGTAGGCTTGAGGAGGCAACCATAAGAAATGACTTAGCACATTCACACTCCAACTGGTTTGGATAAACACACACCACTCTTCAAACAATGCACTTGGAAACCTAGGATTCTTACCTAGACTCATATAAATCCCTCTCTTACGAAGGCAGCTAGAAATCTCAGACTCGCTATCTGACCCAAGACACACAAATACCTGACTCAATAGAAGTTTTGCCCCATCCTCCATCCATCAACAATTCTCTTTCATGAGTAATTTCTACTCAAGTATATTCTTAGATAAATATGGGCACGAGAATAAGGAGGCCAATCTTGTTTGGACTGGTTTGTAACAATAAATAGGAGGAAATTGTTGTTTGTGTGAACTTAGGGAGAATCTCCCATTGTGCTCTTACTATTCTGCATAAGTGCATACTGATACAACTAAACTCATAAAATATTGGAAGGAAATAGAATAAAGGTTGCATAACCCAAACCTGTAAATCAAAGTAGAGAAGCAGTTTTCCTTTTAGCAATTAGCTACTTCTTTATTAAGCTCATGTACAGAAGCTTCTATTTTTTAATTTGTCTCATTTTTTATTGGTTATTTTATTTGTTTACATTTCAAGTGTTGTCCTCCTTCCTGGTTTCCCCACTGCAAGCCCCCTATCCCATCCCCCCTATAGAGAACTCCGACGGCCTACTGACTCTCTAGGCAATGTATCTAAAACTTGTCATTTCCTATTGCTCTTAATAAAATATTTGGTGCTTTACTTCTTATTTTCCAACTCCTCAACAAGCTGCCAAGAAGCTAGAAGTGCTCAGCAGGCTTCCTTATCGCTTCATTTCCACAAAATGTATAAAACCCTATTTTCCCTAGTCCAACACAAAAGGAAAAACTAAACAATGAAAGAAATGTAGTTTCACACTTAAACACTGGCACTATGAGAATGATTTCTTTCTAGTCAACTCTCTTCATGGGGCTAAATTTTCTTCTCAGTAAGAAAAGCGTTTTTCTTAGGAGGATCTATTTTTCCCTACCTTCCTTATCAAACAATTGCTGATCTATTTTATTTTTTGAGACAAGAGATAGTTTTGCCCATCAACTTGCTATTGTTAACAATGAATTCAAGTACATATTGCCTCTGGTAAAAGAAGCATATCTCTAACAACATCACAGAATATTTTGAACAGGAAAATCACTGTAAAGTTTTTAGACACCATGTCAATTTTCATTATAAGTTGTAACAAGGTTACATCTGGTCTATGAAAAGTTGTAAAGTCAAATAACAAGAGTATAAGAGGCAGGGCTAAGATGTAAAAAAGACAATGCTTATTCTAAAGTGAATGACAAGATATTATCTGGCTCAAGGCAATTTCAGGTGCTAAGAACTTAACATAATTTAGATTCTAAGAAGCCTTTTAGCTTATAAAGGAAAAACACGGGGTAAAATATGGAATCCACAGATACGGATATCAAGAAAAAAAAAGAATCCTATTAACATGTCTCTTGTATATGGATATTTGGCATGCTTATATGTATGTGCATCACATGCATGCAGTGACTGCAAAAGCCAGAAATGGGCATTGAATCTGAAGGAACAGGAGTTGWAATCCACCATGTGAATGCATGGAATGGAACCCAGGTACTCTGCAGAGTAACAAGTCTTCTTAAGTACTGACACATCTTTTCAACCTCAAAATATAATTTTTATCAGCTCTGCCATGATCAAAAATTGAGAGCAACAATCAATGGGAGGAGAAGACCTTGGTCCTGTGTAGGCTTAATTCCCCAGTRTAGGGGAATGTCAGCGTGGTAAGGTGGGAGTGGGTGGGTGGGAGGCAGAGCATGCTCATAGAAGAAGGGAGAGGGRATGGGATAGGAGGTTTCCAGAGGTGAAACAGAGAAAGGGATTAACATTTGAAATGTAAATACATAAATTTTCCAATACATTAAAAATTAAAAGTACTCTATCTGTCCCTGGAAATAACCTAAAAGGAGGAAAAWTAAGGTTCAAACCTAACTATGACCGTTAGAATTGCTTTTATGTTTATAAACTATGACACACCTACCCACATTCTGTCTTCTATTCAGAGTATATATATATATAAATGAACTCTGGGAAAGTAAAAAGTTATGAACAGTGATTCGGGCGTTAGAAACAATAATGGAAGCTTGAGAAAAAAAGCCCTTTGGATATCTGAACAAGATTGATTATTAAAGACATCAAATTGGGWTTTCAGAGTGAAAGTGAGAGTGAGAGCGATCAAGAGAGCAAAAGTCAGTGAGAGACTCAGAGAGACAGAGACACACGGAGAGAAGCACATCGTAGTCTCAAATACAAAAGAGACACAGGATTGAACCTAGAGATGACTTCTTTTAGGGTGATAGAATGAACAGTTAGGAGAAAGGAAAGGAAAAATCAGGATCGTTATGTCTTCAAAAGCAGCAGGGTTTTAATAAGGACCAGCTAGAAGTATAAAGTACACAGAAATAGAACATGACCCACAGTGTTTTTCAGAGACGGTCTGTAGGCCACATCTTCCCCACACCATAGACTGCTTCCTGCCTACTGCAGGAGATTCAAGAGGCCATTCTTCCTGGAACATAGTCACTCTAATCCTTGCATTCTGCACTGTCAGCTTTCTCTTCAAAATCTTGGGAAACTGATTTCAAGGAGCAGACATGTGACAGTAACTGCTAAGCAAAGTGGCAGAAACAGAAGTAGGAGGAAAGAGAATGCTCAGAGAAGCTCCGTGACATGCCGGGCTTGCACAGAGGAGCCGAGAATGCCGTGCCAGGATTGCACAGGGAAGCCCCAGGCCATGACAGGATTGAATATCAAGGCACCTTTTCAAATCCTAGAATATTGCTGAGCTCCTGAGGAAACCCAGCATGTTAGAACATCAAAAGAAGCAGTCTTACAATCCCCATCTTTTCCTCCTTCTCAGTAGGCAAGCCAAAGCTTGGTGGTGTTCTAGTTGGCTTCTCTGTTGTGATAAAACCCTGACCAAAACCAGCTTGAGGTAGGAAAGGGTTTCATTGTTGAGGGGGAGGAGGTCAGGATAAGATGAACAAACCCAGGGGCAGAAACGGACAGAAAACACTAAGTCTTACTGCTTGCTCGTTTGCTTCCTCTGGCTTACTCAACTACGTTGTTACACAGACCAGCTGCACTTGCCTGAGGATGGTGACCCACAGTAGGATATGACTTCCTTCACCAATACACAGTTTGTTTAAATGCCACACAGATAACTCTTACACAGGTTAAGTCTGATGCAGACCATACCTCAGTTGAGATTCCCCTTCCCAGGTGACTACATTTTGTGTTTTTTTGATAAAAACTAACAGCCTGAACATTTCACGTTTTCTCCTTTTTCCTGGTTCTTAACCTCTRTGTATCTTCTACATCCCCTCATTTCTTTTTCACATTGAGAAATACTTTATTCTTTTCAAAGAACAATCACAGAATAGACACTTCTAACTTGCACAGACCATAAAAAYATAAATAAAAGTTATTCAAGAGGTCCTAAGCATTCTTTCCAGCTTAAGAAAATTATCAGTCTTAAAACTTTCAAGGATTAAGCAAAGACTTTAACATACCAAACATTCACATTTAAACCTTACTGATTTTAAATAACCACAAGTCTCATCCCTCACAGCGGAGAGTGCACCAGATGGTTCTTTGCCGGCACAATTTGTTCTCTGTGTGTATAATGGGTTTCTGTAAGTGCCTTTGATTGACAGCAACCAGTTTTGTTACAAAACATTGTGACATCAGGTCAATCATGATGGAACTTGATAATGCCACATCAATAATGCGACATTTTATACTGTGGTTTGGAATGAATTGCTGAAAGGGAAGAAAGTGATATTTAGTAATGGGTGAATATTCTAAACAAACGTTAGATTGTTGCATTGTGACATTTGCTGGAAATTTTCAGGACCAATAGAATGAGAGAAATAGCCCCCAGAATGTGCAATTATTCCTGAGCTGAGAAATAAATACTTCCCATGACATAGAACATAGCCAATTCTTTTCATAAAAGTCAACATACTATGTAATTTATCTACATTCACATCAAGTCTTTATACACATTGGAATACACATTTTAAGAGGATAAATATTTCCAAAAGTACAACATGGCCTAAAGCCACAATTACAGGAGCAGCACAGTAGGAAACAATGGTCTGCTTTCATCAAATAAATAAATCACCATGCCATATAAATAGAGCTAGTTCATTCTGGCTCCAATAAAATAACCAATGGCTTCTTCTATGCTCCTTGTCTATGGTGCCCACTGCCAGCCTAGGCCTGTGAGAGCCGAAGGTTCAGCATAACTCAAGCACATAAGGAGTTATAAGTAGTTTAGAGTAAAGTAAGTACTATTTTGTTGACAGAAGTTTAAGCAAAAGGAGCAGGTAGGGTAATACAGCGAATTGATGTGGTGCGTGGAATGAACACGTCATGGGAGACACAGATTTATCTATTGAGGAAATTAATTCATTATCACTTTGTGTGACATGAAGGGAGGACATACAATACTCCCAACTAAAATCCTTACTTTATTTCTTTCTAGTTGATGTGTTGAGGATGTACCTCTGTGTCCAGTATAGGACAATGAGATAACACATCTGTTTTAAGATGAGTGAYAGTSAGAATTGTAGCCTCAATGGAAGCTTCATGAACACCACCAGTGGGCTTCTTGGCAAGACCAGTTGACCTGCTGCTCTCTGAATACACTGAYACTTGACTAATGTTTGGAGAGGTTACTTGTGATCCTTGTGCTTTTTTGTGTGAAATAAAGTTTTATTAAAAAGGTTGCTGAATCCATAGACATTTCTGCCTTCAATATGGATTCATTTCCAGTGTCTGATTCCATGCCTCGCACCCCACCTCTCTCCAGGTGATGYCTGATCAATCTGGTCTCTCCTCTACAGAGTCCTGTTAGGCTCATTTCAGTCAGATTACCCCGTGTCACTAATAATACCCCTTAGTAATTCTACATTCATTGGAGCCTTCTGACTCACCCACGAGATGTAACCTTTACATCACAGAGATAGCACTATCTATCAGGATGCTCTATCTAAAAGCTGTCAGAATTAAACAGCAACCATTAGTCTCTTGATTTTCTGAGTTAGATGTTTATTTTCCCCTCCCCTAAACCAAATCTATTATCTTCAAAAGATTGAGTGTCTTTGATAGCATTTGCTCTAATCTTTTAACAAGATCTGTATTCCTCCTGGAAAAACACATAGCATTTGGCAAGTACAATTCTTAATCGTATTTAAAAATAATCTTATATGTGTATGGATTGTTTTTAGCATTTATGAAGTTTGAGGTGAGAATATTTATTTATCTTTATGTCTACTGAGATGAGTAGGCCAATATTTCATAAATGTTATTAAAGTATTTTAAACTGATATTGATAAAAATACTAAAATTGATCTTCTAGTCTTGCCTTCATTCTAAATTTAAATATTTAGGTCGATAAACATAAAGATTTAATTATACTTTAAAATATTAATTTTTTAYTTAATTCAACTGGGTTTTTATATCTCCTTCTAAAATAAGTTTAGTTAAAAGTCTTTCCAACTGTATCAAGATATCAAATAGTCCCCAAAAGGAGCATTGCTAAAAATTCCTTCTTTTGGGAGAGCGTAAGATTGTTTAGCTTCCAACAAAAAAAAAAATCCACCAAAGCTCACTCTGGGGTACCAGTGAGATTTTGAGACCTACTTACAGGGAAATGGATAAGGAGTTACAGAAAGGAGCATGAGTGGCCTTAAAGCAGCCACACTTGAAGGTCTGCATCTGGCATGAATGTTGGCTCTCCAAGACTCCACAGATGGAGCCATCCTTCCCTACTCTTTCTAAGCCTGTGTACTTCTAGCCRTCTTCATGAAAKCACATATAGTCTAAGGCAGACTTAGTTGGGAGGAGTAGGTGGATACTTGATTGAGGGTAACATAACCTTCTCCACCTTCTTCAGTGAGGGAATTCCAAAAGTCAAGTCCAGCTGTGTTGGTCTTTTGCAAGTGGGCACGGATGAATTCATGAAAATGGTGGAACTTTGACTCAGACTTTTCAGATATGAGAACTTGAGCTACTATCTATCAGAGAGTTCCATAAGAGGAGGTCTCTGAAAATAAAGTATGTAAGGTATAGTTGC